>SJYQ01050283.1:366634-413084 GCA_006410935.1 Redunca redunca
GAGAATAAGGTTAAATTTATAAATTTAAATAAACATTTAAATTAGAAATCAAAGTAACTATGTTATTATCTTTTCTACATACAAAGTCACCCTATATCTCCACTTAATAATAAGAACCAATCAAGTGTTTTATACAGAACTCAGCAGTGTGAGGATACAGAGCAAATGTTTAAAATACATGCCCTGCCATTAAGATTTACACACATTCCTGGTACCATGCATATACTGACAACTCCAATCTCTTATCTCTTGCTCCAGACCTTATTTCTAATTGCCTGCTTCATATCATCACCAAGATATCCCAAATACCTCCCAAAATCCAAATCAAAATCATCCTATGCCTTTTCCCTCACCTCAACCAGCGGTGACTCTCAATCCCTCCCCAAGTCATTCCGGTTACAAATCTCAGTTGGTTCATGATTCCATTCTCTCCCTAGATCAGTCGATCCTATTCACTTGAATCAGGAAAGGTCCACTCCTATCTATTCTCTTTTCCACTCCTAAATTCAGGCCTTCACCATTTTGTACCTTAGTAATTACAGTACATGTCACTCATGTTGATAATAATAGATAATAATTGAGCCCTTAGCTGGTATCAAACAAGCTAAGTACTGTATCAGGTACTTCATTCCCATTATGATAATATTGTCAGGGGAACACTGTAAAACAGACATTATTGCTATTACCTAATATACGTAAGAAAATAGAAAACCAAAGCAGCTATTTTTTCTTTTTTCATATAACTATAAAGACACAGACCCTCGGTTTAAAACCAAGCCAGTGACTCTATGAAGTCCAGGCTTTTCACTTCTTCACACAACCTACTAATAACATCTCTTGATTTTTAGTTCATCTGACTACTTAATAATATTCCCTACATCACCAAATCTACCAAAAACCATCCTTCACACCGCCATCAAACCTCTTCCATCTTTTCTCAGTTTTAAAAATCTCTGATAGCTTTCCACTGACAATACTGAAGACTTCAAATTCCCGGCTGGTATGCAAGATCACTGAGGGTCTGTCTAGTTCCAAACTACTCTTCTGTCTCCCCTGCCACTTTCTTTCTACGTATTCTATGCTCTGGCATAGACTATTTATCAGTCACTGCACACATATCAATGCTTCCATGCCTTTTAAGCACAGCAAGCCTTCTGCCCAGAATGTTCCCCTGCAACCTGTCATCTAGTTAATTTTAAGGCATCCTTTATCTCAGTCCAAAATCTGAGGCAAAGTTAGGAACATCCCCATCAGTGCTGAAGTTGCACTGCTAGAAAACTATACTTTCGTTTAAAAATAATAATAATAATTGGGGGGGGCGGATTTTACCTACTAGATTTTTGAGCAAAGAACAGGAACCTATTCTTCTTTTTCTTAACATCAGCCTGCCTATTCCCAAACTGCAGTCAGTGTTAGTTGGATAAATACAAATATACCCTTCTAATTACCTCACAGGTTTAAGATTTTAAAATGATTCACTTTGTGAGTCTAGCATGTTGAAGACCCAAAGAAACAGAAATAAATGAAACATAAGAGCAACCGATATCTAATGGAAAAAGGTTCCTGCATCTATGAACTAAAACCAGAACATAATTAATGGCTTGCTTTGCCGGCCCATGAACAGAGATGACAGGACACACTTTGGTGTGCAAAGCTGTAATCACAGCAAAGACAGAAATAAATCGAGAGAGATGAAGTCCTGAAAAACAGTGGTATTAATACATTAAGGAGGGAAAATACATCTTGAGTAGCTGGAACATCACCGAAATAATTTCATATAATTATATTTACATACATTATGCCATAAAAGAAATTTCATGATGTTAAGTAGCCAAAATTGCAAAGGTAGAAAGTAACTAGGTCAGTTGGATTTAGTTCTTTGGAAATTCAAGGGCAGTTTTGGTTCATTTTTTCTGTTATATCAAACTGTCTTGGGTACAGTAATTATGCTAAAAAGAAGCCATTTAAATGCAAATCTGAAGTTGATTAGGAATGAGTCCATTACATCAGGAGTTCACAATCTGTGGGCCACAATTCCTTAGAGAAACTCAGTCATTAGAAGGTCAGTACATCCACATGAGCACTGTTTGCAAATTAAATAAAAATGTGCTTGCACATACAGCCGCTACTTTTCTAAATGCATTTTTTGCTGTGAACAAAATGCATTATTTCTTTAAAAAGCACTACTGAATTCATAATAGCCCTGGTATTACATATTTTCTCAAAGATACTAAAAATATTGTTTGAGAATTCAGTAATTTCTTTTTTCTAAGTTCTGTTGTTTCTGAGGTTCTTGTCTTTGGTGGACTACAGATATTTATTTACTTATATTTACTGAGCACCTACTATGAGTCAGTCACTACCAATGCAGCTGTGAACACCACAGACAAAAGTTCATATCCGGAACTCTAATTCTGGCAGAGGAGATAAAAATATATAAATAATGATGACAGTGACAGTGAATAACATGTGGTAAAGATAAGTAAGAGAACTGGTCGAAGAATACAGCAGATTGGTGGTGGGGGTGGGGGGTAGGCAATAACTAAACCCTGAAAAATTATTACTAGTAACACTGAGAAATGCTGAGGAAAGACTGAGTAGGGTGGAGAATTCTTAGGTCTGGAAAAGACTCTTAAGAGGCGAAATTTTTGAGCACTGAATGAACGGAGTGAGCAAGTCACCTAGATATTCAAGACAAAGGAACGTTCTAGACAGAGGGAACAGTACTGAAGCAGTGAAGGGTATGAAGTATGGTATATCTGAGAAACAGCCAAGAAAACTGGTGTGGTCTGAGCAAAGTAAGAAAGTAGGAGATGAGACAGATATCTAGAGGCAAGATCACAGAGGCTATGTGAGACGACTGGGATCTGAATTTAACAGAAATCCACTAATTTTATATCTGGGCAGTGGCAGAAGTAATATGATCAGATCTACACTGTTTAAGTTTACCAGGTGGCTGCACAGATAACTGATAATGAGTAAAGTATTATAATGAGACTATTACAATAGCCTTCGCAAGAAATAATGGTGACAACCAGAGTGGCAGTGGTGGACGCAGAAATCAGTGAAAGGATACAGAGTGAAACCTGAGGATTAAACCAACTTGCTTTGATGATGCTCTAGCAGAATGAGGGAGAGGACACTTAGGCTTTATTTGGTCTGGGAACTGGGTAAATGGTAATGTAACTTTCTAAAAGAGAAGAAAATGGCAACCCACTCCAGTATCCTTGCCTGGAGAATCCCATGGATGGAAGAGCCTGGTGGGCTACAGTCCATGGGGTCGCAAAGAGTTGGACACGACTGAGCGAGCTTCCTTTACTAAGAGAAGACTGGAGGAGAAACAAGTGGAACAGAGAAATTTAGTTCAGTTTTGGGCACGTTAAATCTGACCTGTCTCTTGGAAATCAAAGTGGGTGTGTGCAGGAAACAACTGGATGTGTGAGTTTGAAATAGGAGACAATGGGACCAGGGAAATAAAACTGGAAATCATCTAAGTATAGACAGAACTTAAAGCTTTAGAAATACACGAGCTCTTATCTGGGCTTCCCAGGTGGCGCAAGTGGTAAAGAACCCACCTGCCAATTAAGGAGACATAAAAGATATGGGTTTGATCCCTGGGTTGGAATGATCTGGAGGAGGGCATGGCAACCCACTCCAGTATTCTTGCCTAGAGAATCCCATGGACAGAGCCTGGTGGGCTACAGTCCATAGGGTTGAAGAGTCAGACATGAGCGAAGTGACTTGGCACACACGAACAAGACCTTATCCACTCAATGAGGGTATTTAAAAAGGAAAAGAAACCCAATCAAAAAATGGGCAGAAGACATAAACAGACATTTCTCCAGAAAAGACTTACAGATGGCTAATAAGCACATGAAAAGATGCTTACCATCACTATTTATTAGAGAAATGTAAATAAAACCTACAACAAAGCATCACCTCACCCTGATCAGAATGGCCATCATCAGAAAGTTCACAAGTAATAAATGCTGACGAGGGTGTGGAGAAAAGAGTATCCTCCTACATTAGTTGATGGGAGTGTAAACTGATGCAGCCAATATGATAGGAAAACAGTATGGAGATTCCTGTAAAAACTCTAAAAAATAAGTTGCCATATGATGAAGCAATTCGACTCCTCAACATCCATCTGGATAAAACGCTACTTCAAGATGATACATGCACTCCCCAATGTTCACAGCAGCACCATTTACAACAGCCAATACACGGGAGCAACCTAAATGTTCGTTAAGAGATGAATGAACCAAGAAGATATGCATATCAGATATATATATATCAGTTCAGTTCAGTTGCTCAGTCGTGTCTGACTCTTTGTGACCCCATGGACTGCAGCATGCCAGGCCTCCCTGTCCATCATCAACACCCAGCGTTTACTCAAACTCATATCCACTGAGTCGGTGATGCCATCCAATCATCTCATCCTCTGTCATCCTTTTCTCCTCCTGCTTTTAATCTTTCCCAGCATCAGGGTCTTTTCCAATGAGTCAGCTCTTTGCATCAGGTGGCCGAAGTACTGGAGTTTCAGCTTCAGCATCAGTCCTTCCAATGAATATTCAGGACTGATTTCCCTTAGGATGGACTGGTTGGATCTCCTTGCAGTCCAAGGGACTTTTAAGAGTCTTCTCCAACACCACAGTTCAAAAGCATCAATTCTTCATTGGTTAGCTTTCTTTAAAGTCCAACTCTCATGTCCGTACATGACTACTGGAGAAACCATAGCTTTGACTAGAGGCATCTACTCAGCCATAAAAAAGAATGAAATTTGGGGAATTCCCTTGTGGTCCAGTGGTTAGGACTTCACACTTCCACTTCAGAGGGCACAGGTTCAGTCCCTGGTTAGGGATCTAAAATCCCATACGCTGGAAACAATAAATAATACCGAGTTCTATTTGCTTTTAAAAAAACAACAACAATGAAACTTGTAGCAACATGGTTGGACCTAGAGATTATCATATTAAGACAAAGACAAGTACCATATGACATTGCTTATATGTGAAATCTAAAAGAAGAAAAACAAATGAACTTATTTACCTAACAGAAATAGGCTCACAGACATTGAAAACAAACTCATGATTACCAAAGGGGAAAGGGAGTGAGGGAGAGATAACTTAGGAGTTCGGGATTAGCAGATACAAACTAATATATATAAAATAAAGAAGGTCTTACTGTACAGCACAGGGAGCTATATTAAATATCTTGTAATAAACTATAATGGTAAAGAATATAAACAAAAGAAAAAGGAAAGGAAGGAAGAAGAATGAATACTAGAGCATTCCAATGTTTACCAGTTAGGAAGAAAAAGAGACTGAAAAATTATGATTAAGTCTTATTTATGGTTATACTTTCTGTATTTGGCAAACACACTGGTTTCAGAAGGACTCAAAAAACACTGCTGATCTAAACTACTGTATATGGCATGTAATTAAATGTACATTACACTACCCCACCTCTCACACAAGAGATGATTTTGAAAGAAAGCATCTCCCTTTTGATATAACCAAACCCATTTACTTAAACATATCTAATTTGCAAATTTAAAAAATCATCACTTTATAACACATCTCCAACACATTTTAATATACAGGGGTACAAAAGATCAAACTTTAATCTGGAGCCCACTGAAATAAGTTTCACCATATTTTAGAAACCTTAAAATCACGCTAAATTTTGAGCTAGCCTTCAGATTCACGTATATACATACATGTAAAGTAAATTCTTAATAGTTTCTCTCTGCTCAAAAGTGTTCAGTGATTATCTAATGCATGTAGAGTAAATTTCAAACTCTGAAGTCTAGCTTTTACATTCTTCCTAAAGTAGACCTTTTCAATATGCTCTCCCAATGTACTTTAAGCACACTCAACCCAAAAGTATTGTTTCTCAAATTCACCTTGCTTTTGCTGTCTGATCCCTTGGCTCATCCTGTTCCTTTGCCTAAAGTGTCCTTCTCTCAAATTTCAAGTCGTGATCCTGCTTGGTCTTCAACAACATAGGTCTTCCTCCCAGCTGACTCCCAGTACCCTTTGCTTTATCTATCCTGAATTTTCAACATGAATGCATCTGTTTTATGTATCCAGTTGAATTTTACACTCCATGCTGTAATGTAATAGAAGGAATACTAGTACTCTAGGAAGTGAGAGATGGGTAGTTAAGAACATGGATTCTGGAGTCAGATTACCTGGGTTTAGATTTCTGACTATGTGTTATAATGCTTCTATGGCCTTGGGTAAATTGTCTTCTTTATGCCTCATCTTCCTGGGCTATAAAATTGTTTTTACCTCAAAAAATTAAGATAAAATCACAAACTATTTAGAATAGTATCTGAAAGCATAATCGAAGTACTTTATCATAAAATGAACTTCCCAGGTGGCACCAGTGGTAAAGAACCCGCCTGCCAACACAGCAGACGTAAGAGATGTGTGTTTGATCCCTGGGTCGGGATGATCTCCTGGAGGACACGGCAACCCACTCCAGTGGGCTGGAGAATCCCATGGACAGAGGAGCCTGGTGAGCTACAGTCCACAGGGTCGCAAAGAGTCGGACATGATGGAAGCAACTTAGCACATATAAAATGTTTGATAAAGGATGGAAGGGAGAAGGGTTGCATTTTGGTTTGTAATTTCTTTTTTCCCTTATGTGATTAAAAGATAGCTACATACAAAAATAATCATAAGTTTATGTTGATGAGCATACAATGTATAAAGATGAAATCTGTGACAGTACAATAACAACCTAAAGTTGAGGGACACAGCTACATATGAGCCAAGTATTTTGTAATACTATTGAAACTAAGTCATTATTAATTAAGAAGTTAACTATATATCCCCAAGACAGACACTAAGAAAACAACTAAAAATTGCATAGTAAAAGTGGAAAAGGAATCAAAATAGTACACTAGAAAATAGTTATATGATATAAAAGGCAGTAAGGAAGACTTAACAGTTCAGTAAGATGGGATATGTTAGAAAACAAATAGCAAAATGGCAAAGATCCTTCCTTATCAGTAATTACATTATATGTAAATGGATTATACTCTCCAATAAAAGGCAGAATGGATTTAAAAAAAACCCCATGATCCAACTATATGCTATGTATAAGAAACTCAACATTAGATTCAAAGACATGAAGAAGTTAAAAATGAAAGAAAAAGCCCATGAAAACAGCAAATGAAAGAAAAATGGGGTGAATGTACTAACATCAGACAAAATAGATGTTAAGATAAAACTTGTTACAGTAGACAAAGGACATTCTAAGTCAATCTACCAAGAAGATTTAACAGTAACTATAAATGAAATGTAACTTTTGAAAATTATGAATTACTATGTTGTACACCTAACCTCTATTATATAATAAAGTATATCAATTATGTGGGTGCTTGGTCAGTCAGCTGTCCAACTCTTTTGTGATGCTATGTACTACAGCGCACCAGGCTCCTCTGTCTGTGCAATTTTCCAGGTAAGAATACTGTTCAAAATTCCAATACTCTGGCCATCAGGTGCAAAGAACTGACTCACTGGAAAAGACCCTGATGCTGGGAAAAACTGAGGACAGGAAGAGAAGGGGGTGATAATGATATGGTTGGATGGCATCATCAACACAATGGACGTGAGTCTGAGCAAACTCCAGGATATAGTGAAGGACAGACAGGCAAACCTGGCATGCTGCAGTTCATGGGGTTGCAAAGAGCAGGACACATCTCAGCCACTCCACAACAACAAGAATACTGGAGTGGGCTGCCGTTTCCTCCTCCCAGGATCTTCCTGACTCAGGGATCGAACCTGCATTTCCACTCAGGGATGGTCTCCTACATTGGGAGGGTGGTTCCTTACCACTGCATCACCTACGAAGTCCCTACATCAACTGTACCACTATTTAAAAAAAAAAAAAGACTTAATGATTAAAAACTTATAAGCACCTAACAACAGAGCCCCCCAAAATATGAAGCAAAATTGACAGAGTGGAAGGGAGGAAAAGTAATAGTTGTAGACTTCAACACTCTACTTTCAATAACAGATGAAACAACTAAGAGATATGTTAGACAACCATAAGGGATTCCCTGCTGGTCCAGCGGTTAGGGCTCCACATTTTCATTGCAGGGGGCATTGGTTTGATCCCTGGTCAAGGAACTAAGATCCTGCAAGTCACACAGTATGGCCAAAATAAAAATAAAGAAAGAAAATTATAAAATATTTTGAGAATAATAAGAAAATAAACCCAACATACCAAAATATATAAGATACAGCAAAAGCAGTGTTCAGAGGAAATTTCATAGCTGTAAACACTTACATTAAAAAAAAAGAATTATCACTTATCAATAACCTAACCTACCACCCTTAAGGAACTAGAAAAAGAAGAACCAAAATGATAATGAAGCAGAAGAAAGGAAATAATAAAGATGTAGGTAAAGAGTTTTTGAAGCAAGAGAATAGAAAAATAGAGAAAAATAAGAGAAACGAAAACTTCTTTGAAAAGATTAATGATAATGAAAAACCTTTAGACAGACTGACCAAGAAGTCAAAGAAAGAAGACTCAATTTACCAAAATCAGAAATGAAAGCATCACTACTGACTTGACAGAAATAGAAAGTGTTACAAAAAAATAAAATGAACAAGAGTATGCCAGTAAGTAGATAACACAGATGAAATGGACAAATTCTTAGAAATAAACTACTAAAACATAGTAAAAAAAAAAAGACTTAATAAAGATATAAAAACAGTAATTTTTAAAACTTCTGACAAAGAAAAGTCAAGGGTCACATGGTTCCACTGATGAATTCTGCCAGACATTTAAAGAAAAAATAAAAATACCATCAGTTCTTCTCGAACTCTTCTAAAAAATAAAGGAAGGAATACTTCCCTGACTCATTACATGAGGCTGGTTTTACCCTGCCAAAGACAAAAACATCAAGAGAACTACAGATCAATCTCCTTATGAATACAGATGCAAGAATCCTCAAAAAAAATATTAGCAAACCAAATTCAGCAGTGTATTAAGAGGACTGTACACTATGAAATCCATAAATCCACCCCAGAAATGCAAGGGTGGTTCAACATATAAAAATCAATTGAAAAAAATCTAACACATATTAATAGAGTGAAATGGGAAAAAAATAATACAATCATCTCAACTGACACAAAAAAGACATTTGATCCCTTCCAACATCCTTTCATGATAAAAACACTCAAGAATCTACGAACAGAAAGAAGCCTCTACAACCTGACTGTGAGCATCTATGAAAAATTTAGGACTAACAAACTCAGTGGTGAAAGATTTAAAGCTTCCCACTAAGAAGAGGAACAAGATAAGGATATTCACTCTGTTGTACACTGTCTGGAAGTTCTAGCCAGGGCAACTGGTAAGAGAAAAAGAAATAAAAGGCATCCAGATTGAAAAGGAAGAAGAATAACTACCTCTCCTCAGAGATATCATGATCTTATACATAGGAAATCCTGAAGAAAAACTATTAGACCTAATAAACAAATTCATCAAGGTTGCCAGATATAAGAACCATGCAAAATTTGTTTCTATTTCTATACATTAGCAATGCACATCTATACACTAGCAATGGATAGTCTTAAGTGAAGGAAACAATTCCATTTACAATAGTAACAAAATGAGTAAAACATTTAGGAATAAATTTAACTAAGGAGGTGGCAGACCTGCATAGTAAAAAGTACAAAACAATGCTGAAAGAAATTAAAGACCTAAATAAATGGAAGAACATCTTATGTTCCTAGATCAGAATACTTAATATTGTTAAGATGTCAATACTCCCTGAATTGATGTACATATTCAGTGCAATCCCTACCAAAATTTCTTTTTGGCAGAAATGGAAAGACTAACCCTAAAATTCATATGGAACTGCAAGGGAGCCCAAACAGCCAGAACAATCATGTTTTGAAGACAGTTGAACAAAGCTGAAGGAGTTCCATATTCCTGATTTCAAAAATTATTACAAGCCACAATTATCAGAGGGTAGTACTAGACTCCCTGGTGATGCAGTGGGTAAGACTTTGCTCATGCAGAGGACATGGGTGCAACCCCTGTCTGGGAAAATTTCACACGGTCAGAACGATTAAGGAGCTTGTGTGCTGCGACTACTGAGGCCTGCACACCCTAGAAGGCTGTGCTCCCCAACAGGGGAAGCCGCCACAATGAGAAGCCCATGTACCGCAACAAAGAGTAGCCTTCACTTTGCCCCCGCAGAGCAACGAAGACCCAGCGCGGGGAAAAATAAATGAATACATAAACAAACTTTAAAAAAGAGTGTGGCACTGACACAAGGACAGGCATACAGACCAACAGAACTGAGAATCCAGAAGTAAACCCATACGTCAATGGTCACCTGATTTTTATCAAGACTGTCAACACTACTCAGTGGGGAAAGAACTGCCTTTTCAACAAATGATGCTGTTTGACAGAAAGCAACAAAATTCTGCAAAGCAATTATCCTTCAGTTAAAAAATACATAAATAAAAAATGATGTTGGGACAACTGAATAGCCACACGCAAAAGCTTAAGTTGGATTTCTGACCTCACACCATATAAAAAAAAATAACCCAAAATGTATCAAAGATCTAAACATAAGGGAGAAAATCAAACTCTTAAAAAAAAAAAACACAAGGGTAAAATGTTGCAACTTTAGATGTAGCAAAGGATTCTTACACACTAACAGCACAAGCAACAAAGTTTCTAAATACTAAACATCATTAAAGTTAAAAAGTTTTCTATGAATCAAATAAAACAGATACACACTACTATACAGGGAGCTCAATCCAGTGTTCTGTGACAACCTAGAGGGGTGGAATGGGGTGGGAGACGGGAGGGGGGTTCAGGAGGGAGGGGACCTATGCATATCTGTGGCTGATTTGTGTGGATGTGTGGCAGACGCCAACACAATATTGTAGAGTAATTATCTTCCAATAATTGTATTTTGTTCTGTACTTCTCAATATTATACAATTATAATCTTTGACAACTAAAAACATAAACCAAAGAAATAAACAAACCAGGATCTATTATATAACACAGGGAATTACGTATCTTGAAATAACCCAAATGGAAAAGGATCTGAAAAAAAAATACATATACATATACACACACACATAATGAATCACTTTGCTGTATACCTGAAACACTATAAGTCAACTATACTTCAATCAAAAGAAAATAAAAAAGAACAGATACCAGAGAGAGCTCCCCACCTTCACTCGAATGCAGAGAAAGAGCCGTATCAGACCACAGTGAGAAGCCAGGCCACTGCAAGCCAGGAAGAGTACTCAGTGGCGGCAGAGACTGGGGCGGCGTGGGGGCAGGGGGCTAGTATGCAGAACACGAGAGATTCTTAGGGCAGTGAAACTACCCTGCATGGTGCACAGTGGTGGATACACGCGTCAAATCTCAGAACATGCACCGCCAAGAGTGAACACCAATGTACACCATGGGCTTTGGGTGACAGTGACGGGTCAGTGCAGGCTCATCAATCGTGATGAACGAGCCACTGTGATTCCATATGCCGACAGCGGGGAGTTTATGCACATATGAGAACACAATACTTTTTACAGTTCGCTGTGAACCTAAAACGGCTCTAAAAAAGTTTATTAATTAAAAGGAAAGTAAAAAGAAACATTACTCATGAAGTTTTGGTGCTGTATCCAAGAAAAATATCCAGTTATCTGAAAGACTATTAAAATATTTCTCCCTTTTCTGATAATATTCCTGTGTGAGGCTACACTTTCTTCAAATACTTCAACCAAAATAATAAACATAGTAACTGAATGAAAAAGTAGATAAGGATCCAGTTATCTTCTATTAACACAGACTTCAAAGAATTTTGCAATATGTAAAAACAATGTCCCTCTTCCCACTTAACTATTTTGTTTTGGAAAACTACAATTTTCACTAAAGTGTTAACATATAATAGGTTGATGATTGTTACTTTCAAATAAATTATTAACACAATTGCTCTTCAAATAGCTCAATAATTTTTAAGGGGTCTAAAGACCAAAAAGGTTTGAGAACAGTTTCTAGGGTATCAAAATGCCCTTAAAAGAAAGCTATTATCAAATAAAAAATAACTAAATTAGTGCTCTCCAAAGAAGAGAGAAATATCTTGAAAAATACTGAATTACAAACACCCAAATGTGGTTAAGTTTAGCAGGCAAAAGACTTAATCGTTTTTAAGAGGATAGTCCCACTACAAAAATCTATAAAGTATCACAATACCAAAAATACTGGCTAATATTCTTAAATTACTATTGCTTCACATCCCAAAAGAGGAGCAGGCTTGATATGTGCTATATACCATGTTCATAAATGCAATATATAAACATCCTTATCATTTTATATCACATATTACAAAATTATAATGCCAGCTAACATTAAGGCTGTATTCTAAAACTTGACATTCATTATTTTATGTAATCTTCCCAACAATTCTGAAACAGGTATTATTACTATTTTATACTTATTATGTGGTCCTTATAGGAACATTAACCTAAAAAGGCCAGTAACCATCATCATCACCTTGTAAAAACTGATTAACCCTCAAGGAAAAACAAATAATATAAACCACTTTGCAAAATTATACCATTTCAAACTGACAGCTGTAAAGGTCACTGTGACTATTAAAAAGAAATCTGAACTAAAAAGCTACACTGCCTTTTGGGGCAATGGAGGTTTGAGCCGAAAGGAGTAAACAAAGGAATTCCCTGGTGGTCCAGTGGTTAGGACTCGGAGCTTTCACTTCAGGGGCCCAGGCCAGGCTCAATCCCTGGTCAGGGAACTTAGATCCTGCAAGCCTCATGGTGCAGCCAAAAAAAAAGGGGGTAAAACCAATAACTAAATGCAAATAGGCCAGCCAACTCCTTAAGGATTTTCACCATTAATGAGTCAAGCAACTGACGCAATATTAAATAGGAGAATATATGAAGCACACAGAATAACATCAGTTCACAAATGCCAGAACAATACTTGCAACACGCCAGAAAAACGTGTCATGTAAACAAACGACAAAGATGCAGTCAATTTTTCTTGTTTAAAAACTGAGGCATAGTTAGTTGATGTATATTATATGTTTCAGGTGTATAAAATAGTGATGCGTAATTTTTAAAGGTTACATTCTATCTGTATTTATTATAAAATTCTGGCTATATTCCTTGTGCCATACTATACCTCCTTGTAGCTTTATTTTTATACATAGCAGTTTGTTCTTCTTAATTCCCTACCCCTGTCTTGCCCCTGACCCCTTCTCTCTTCCCACTTGTAACTACTAATTAGTTCTTTTTATCTCTGAGTGTTTCTTTTCTGTTAAATACATTAGGTTCCACATATAACTGACATCATACGGTATTTGTATTTCTCTCATTTCACTTAGCATACCTTCTGAGTCCATCCATATTGTTGCAAATGGCAAAACTTCAGTTTTTAATGGCTGATTAGTATTCCACTGTGTCCACACACACACATACACATCTTTTCTATTCATTCATTTGTTGATGAACACAACTTAGGTTGCTTCCATATCTTGGCAACTGTAAATAATGCTACTATGAACATCAGAGTGAGTGTGTCTTTCCCAATTAGCATTTTCTTTTTTTCCAGTTAATACACCCAGGAGTGGAACTGCTTGGTCACACAGTTATTCTAGTCTTAGTTTTTTAAGAAACCTCCATATTGTTTTCCATAGTGGCTACACCAATTTATCTTCCCACCAGTAGTGTACAAGGGTTCCCTTTTTTCCAAATCTTTAGCAACAGTTTTTATTTGTGGTCTTTTTGATGACAGCCATTCTGACAGTTGTGAGATAATATTTCACTATGGCTTTGATTTACATTCTTTAAGGTTTTTCCAGTGGTCATGTATGGATGTGAGAGTTGGACTGTGAAGAAAGCTGAGTGCCAAAGAACTGATGCTTTTGAACTGTGGTGCTGGAGAAAACTCTTGAGAGTCCCTTGGAACGCAAGGAGATCCAACCAGTCCATTCTGAAGGAGATCAGCCCTGGGTGTTCTTTGGAAGGAATGATGCGAAAGCTGAAACTCCAGTACTTTGGCCACCTCATGCGAAGAGTTGACTCATTGGAAAAGACTCTGATGCTGGGAGGGATTGGGGGCAGGAGGAGAAGGGGATGACAGAGGATGAGATGGCTGGATGGCATCACCGACTCGATGGACGTGAGTTTGAGTGAATTCCGGGAGTTGGTGATGGACAGGGAGGCCTGGCGTGCTGTGATTCATGGGGTCACAAAGAGCCAGACACGACTGAGCAACTGAACTGAACTGAACTGAATGCTTAACAATGTTGAACATCTTTTCACTGTCTTTTGGATATCTGTATGTCTTCTTTGGAAAAATGTCTATTCTGGTCTTCTGCCCATTTTTAAATCAATTTTTTTTTTGATGTTGAGTTGTATGAGCTGTTTATATATTTTGGATATAAACCTTATTGGTTCATCATCTGCAAATATTTTCTCCTGTTCAATAGGCTGTCTTTTTGCTTTGTCAACAGTCTTCTTTGCCATGCAGAAGAACTTCTAAGTTTAATTAAGTCTCATCTGAAAGTGTCAGTTGCGTCCAACTCTGTGACCCCACAGGCTGTATAGCCCGCCAGGCTTCTCTGCCCATGGAGTTCTCCAGGCAAGAATACTGGTGCGGGTAACCAAGCCCTTCTACGTGGGATCTTCTCAACCCAGGAATCAAAACTGGGTCTCCAAGAGTGCAGGCAGATCCTTTACCATCTGAGCCACCAGGGAAATTTTTTATTTTTGTTTCATTGACTTAGGAGACATATCAAAATTACACACACACACACACACACACACAGCTATGAATTATCTCAAAGAATGTTCTATGTTTTCTTCTAGGAATTCTATGGTTTCCAGCCTTACATTTAGGTCTTTAATCCATGGGGTCTGAATACGGTTTAGATAATATTCTAATTTCATTCTTTTTACATGGAGCTGTCCACTTTTCCAAGCACTACTTACTGAAGAGACTTTTTACACTGCACAGTCTTGCTTCCATGCCAATAGATTAACTGGCTAAAGGTACGTGGATTTATTTCCGGGCTCTCTATTTTGTCCCACAGGTCTATGCGTCTGTTTCATATGTGTTTCATATGTGTCAGTATCATATTGTCTCATTACTACAGCTTTGTAACACAGTCTGAAGTCAGGGAGCATGCTTCCTTCAGTGCTGCTCTTCTTTCTCAAGACTGTTACATTCGCAATCTTTTCTGTTTCCATACAAAATTTTAAATTAAAATTATCCTTGGTATTTTGATGGAGACCGCACTGAAACTGTAGACTACCTTGGGTAATATGGCCATTTTAACAATTCTAATTCTTCCAACCCATTAATATGGTGTATCCTTCCATCTGTTTGTCTCATCTTCAATTTCTTTCAGCAGTGTCACTGTTTTTCAAGCACATGTCTTTAACCTGTCTAGGTAGAGGTTTATTCCTAACCTCTTTAGGTAGACGTTTATTTTATTATTTTTGACGTGACTGGTTAATAGGATTGTTTCATTAATTTCTCTTTCTGATATTTCATTGTTATTGTATAGGAATGCAACAGATTTCTGTATGTTAATTTTGTATCTTGCAACTTTACCAAATTCATAGATGAGCTCTAGTGCCTTTCTGGTGGCATCTTTAGGATTTTCTATGTATAGTATCATACCATCTGCAAACAGTGACAGTTTTACTTCTTTCCAATTTGAAATTCTTTTCCTTTTCTCGTCTAATTGCTGTGGCAAGGACTTCCAATACATACGGAATAAAAGTGGTGAGAATAAGCATCCCTGTCTTGTTTTTGATCTTGAGAGAAATGCTTCCAGCTTTTCCTTTGTGAGTATGATGTTAGCTGTGAGACTCATATATGGCCTTTATTATGTTAAGGAATGGATAAGAAAGCAGTATTGATATTTTCCTACCTAGATAACCATTACATTCAAGAAGGTCTCACATAGGAACTTCCCTGGTGGTCCAGTGGGAAACGATCTACCTCGCAATGCAGGTGACCCAGGTTCGATGCCTGGCTGAGGAACGCAGATCTCACATGTCATGGAGCAACCAAGCCCTCATGCTACAACTGCTGAGCCTGCATGCCGCAACTAGAGTCCATGTGCCACAGTGAGAGACCCTGCATAATACAAGATCCTGAGCGCCACAACTAGGCCCTGATGCAGCCACATAAATCAATCCTTCTTTGATGTTAAAAGGATTCACGCAAAAACCTGCCTCGGTTAAAAGCATCTTGAGACGTAATTTCTAGGGCTTTTTGTATGAGCATTTGTAGCCTCAAGTGGCTTTTCAGGTGGCACTGTGGTAAAGAATCTGCCTGCCAATGCAGGAAATGCAGGTTTGACCCCTGGGTCTGGATGATCCCTGGAGAAGGAAATGGCAACACGCTGCAGTATTCTTGCCTGGAAAAATTCCCCGGAAGGAGGACCCTGGCAGGCTACATCCATGGGGTCATGAAGAGTCAGACACAACTGAGCACACCTGCTTGTTTCGCAGCCTCATGGGCTCAATTTATTTGACTCACATTTACTCTGGAACCAAACCTTGGACTTAAGAGTATGAGATATAACTCCACCTTTTCTAGCTGTGTGACCTCTGGCAAGTTCCTTAATTTCTCAGTGCCTCATCTGTAAAATAGGCAATACAGTTACCTTACAAGGTTTTCATGAGAATTAAAAAAAAAATTAGTACTTGAACTTGAGAGAATAGTACCTGGCAGAAAGTAGGTAGCATATGCATAAATCTTAAATGGAAAAATAAATCAAACCAAAAAATACAGAAACAATAGCAAGCTCCAGAGTGAGAACTCGTAGTTGAGCAATGTGGAACTGACAGTGAAAGGCCTTCTCATGGCAGCTGCCTCACACCCTCGGTTCTTAATATCTGGCAGCACTATATTCACAACGGACAGTTATTAAGTGGAAGATACTCAAAACTGAATTCTCTATCTTCTCTTCCAAATCTGCTCACTCACAGTCTTTCCCACCCTGGTTAAATGTCCGGTTCAGTTCAGTCACTCAGTCATGTCTGACTCTTTGCAACCCCATGGGCTGCAGCACACCAGGTTTCCCTGTCTATCACAAACTCCCAGAGCTTGCTCAAACTCATGTCCATCGAGTCAGTGATGTCATCCAACCATCTCATCCTCTGTCATCCCTTTCTAAAGGTAATAATGCACTTTGAATTGCTTGAACCAAAACCTTTATGGTCCTTATCTCCTTTCTCTCATGTCCCTCATTAAACCAGAAATCATGTTGTCTCTACTAATCCTAACCAATCTTCTGCCAACTTAATATACTTATAGTTCTAACCACTTCTCCCTTCCTCTGCTAGTATGCAGTACAAGCAACCTTCACATCTCACCTGGACTAACACAAAATCTCCCAACTTGGCATCTGTGCTAATACTCCTGCTCCCCCTTCTCCTGGCCTACTTTGGACATAGCAGTCAGGTAGTTTATTAAAACTAAACCAGATCATTCTGCTCAAAAGCCTGGAATGCACCTGACTTTACTATTAATAGTAAAAGCCAAAGTTCTATCTTCCCCTCTATTTCGCTGTGAACCTTAAACTGCTGTAAAAAATAAAGAAAATAAAATCAGGTTTGACTGTATAAAATGTAGCTGAACTTTACTCGAAGGACTAAGTGAGCTATGGGAGAAACCGGCTATTAGCAACATATCTCACCCCACACCAGAAAGCCAAAGTCCTCACAACAACCTAATAAACCTTAGATGATCTGTCCTCTGTTACGTTATATGATTAGATTCAGGTTAATTTTTTTAGGGTAGAATACTTCACAAGAAGTTCTGTGCCTTTCCAATATTATCTAATCAAGAGACACAGAACGTCTGTCTTTTCTACTTTTAGTCATGCTAAGATTGGTCAGTGAATTTAGAATGTTAACTTGAACCCACCATTAGTTACCTAACACCTTTACCTAATACTTTTAGCATACACCAATAATCTGTCTAGACACCTTTAAGATGGCTTTGTGAACTTTTGACACAACTTACCTCAACATGATAGTCAAAAGATTTTAATTTGCAATTCATGGGCTTCCCTGGTGGCTCAGCTGTAAAGAAGCCACCTGCCAATGCAGGAGACATGGTTCAAACCCGGTTCCAGAAAGAGTCTGCATGTCACAGAGGAATTAAAAGTGTATGCGCCACAAACTGTGCAGCTTGCGCTCAAGAGCCCCAGAGCCACAGCTAGTGAAGCCCATGCGCCCCGGAGCCCGTGCTCCACAGGAGGAGCCCGTGCTCCACAGGAGGAGCCCCAGCACGGAGAAACCCCCGCCCGAGAGCAGCGCCTGCTCGCCCCAACCGGAGAAAAGCCTGCGCAGCGACACAGACCGGCACAGCCAAAACTAATAAATAAATAAAATTATGTCAAAAAAATCCGCAATTCCTCAATTAGAATTTATCTTGAACAATTTTCACGTTTACTGATGTCTCTGACTTCTCTGTGAAATCATTTTCATTTTCTTCTCTATTCATTTTCTCATCCATTTTTCTAGTGGGTTGTTAATCCTTTTTGCTTTCTGAATGTTACAAGTTCATTTTAATATATGGCAGAGGTTAGAGGTTATATATTAATAAAAGCTACAATCCTATTCTTCTATTTGCTTTATTTTATGGAATTTTTTTATCATGTAAAATACTTCATTTTTAAATAAAGCAAGCATTTCCTTTAAAGTTCACAGCTTAGATCCTTCAGCCTTTCCAAATCCAATGACAGAAAAAAGTTGCCTAGGCTTCTTCTAATTCTTTTATGGTTTTTTTCTTTCAATGTTTAAATCTCTGATCTAGCTACATATAATTAGCCATTTGTAAGTCCGTCTATTCCCACTAGAATCTGGGATCTTCAAAGGCAAGGACTATCTTACTATATTATCAGACTAAGAATTTTGCCTCTGGACCCAAGTGTTTTCAAACACAGAGTTTGAGAAGGTGATGTTGATTATGAATAGTCATAAACCTTGTTCTCTCTGCCCTTAAACTAGGGCAAGTCACTCTTGCCAAACCATACTCACTAAAAAGATGTAGCACAGGGAGGAAAAACTGTGTTCTGCTCAATTCTAGATACTATACATGCATTGTCCAGACATCTCAGAGCAATTTTAAGAGATGAGGAGTGGAAGTGGAGTGAAGAAAATGAATTTTGGAATTGAATTTTAAGAAGTGATGTCTGAATGGAATCTGAAAGAACAAGTAGGTATTATTTATTATACAGATGAAGAGACTGGAAAATAGTACTCCAGGGTACAGAGTGAGCAAAAGGTATGAAATGGGAGTACATGATCTATCTGTAGAATTACAGACAGTTTATTATGATGGCCTAGGCCGGTGCTTGGCATATAAAGTAAGTACTATATAAATGTTAGCTATTACCATCTTGATCATTGGGATATGGAGATAAATCAGGTAAAATTGTAAGCAGTAGGTTAAAATGCTCCTGGAAAGCCACGTTATAAAAGTCTGGATTTTATCCTGAAGATGGGGACCCACTGAAGGATTTCTGACAGGATAATGGCATGTTTCAGAAAAATTACACTGGCATTATGAGTCAAAGACTGGATGCAATACAGATAGGCAAGAATCATAAAGAATCTTCAATGATGGAGTATATAGAAGTGATAAAAACTTTTATAAAGTGAGGAAAATTTGGAAGCCTCTTGCAAGATTTGAGATGTCAGCATACTAATGGCTACCAAAAGGGACCAACTGCCTAACAGTTTTATCACATGGGAAATACAGATATGGTTAGCAACAAATATTCTTAGACTATCTGGAAAGTTTTCTGTTTTAGTAAAGACTCATACTCAGTAATTTTCCAACAAAATTCCTTCAGGGTCATGAAATGCCCCATGCTGTCTTTTCCACAGGCAAGAGAGGTTCATGAAAGCTCATGAATGTCTCCCAGTCAACCGAAAGGCTGGTTTTCTAAAGACTCCATGATGTAACAAAACCTAAATCATGGCTGCTGATGCTGATGGTACACTGTCCCACTCTCTCTGAAATTTCTGCAGGTTTGGCAAAACTCGTTCAGACAAATTCAGTGTACTGACACTGAAGTTATGATGTAAGCCACATGTGTCTGAACAACAGAGCTCACACTAATGCCAGCTATCTGGACTATCAGACGCAGAATGTGAGTTAACTACAGACTGTGAGACCACTTTTGGAGGGCAAATGACAGGACAAGTTTAGGGGCAGTTCGTATTTCACATGTGCCAACATCTGCTGGATCATCCAAAAAGCAAGAGAGTTCCAGAAAAACTTCTATTTCTGCTTTAATGACTATGCCTAAGTTTTTGACTGTGTGGATCACAATAAACTGTGGAAAATTCTGAGAGAGATGGGAATAGCAGACCACCTGACCTACTTTTTGAGAAACCTATATGCAGGTCAGGAAGCAATAGTTAGAACTGGACATGGAACAACAGACTGGTTCCCAAATAGGAAAAGGAGTACATCAAGGCTGTATATTTTCACCCTGCTTATTTAACTTATATGCAGAGTACATCATGAGAAACGCTGGACTGGAAGAAGCACAAGCTGGAATCAAGATTGCCGGCAGAAATATCAATAACTTCAGATATGCAGATGACATCACCCTTATGGCAGAAAGTGAAGAGGAACTAAAAGGCCTCTTGATGAAAGTGAAAGAGGAGAGTGAAAAAGTTGGCTTAAAGCTCAACATTCAGAAAACGAAGATCATGGCATCCGGTCCCGTCATTTCATGGCAAATAGATGGGGAAACAGTGTCAGACTTTATTTTGGGGGGCTTCAAGGTCACTGCAGATGGTGATTACAGTCATGAAATTAAAAGACACTTACTCCATGGAAGGAAAGTTATGACCAGCCTAGATAGCATATTAAAAAGCAGAGACATTACTTTGCCAACAAAGGTCCGTCTAGTCAAGGCTATGGTTTTTCCAGTGGTCATGTATAGATGTGAGAGTTGGACTGTAAAGAAAGCTGAGTGCCGAAGAAATGATGCTTTTGAACTGTGGTGTTGGAGAAGACTCTTGAGAGTCCCTTGGACTGAAAGGAGATCCAACTAGTCAATCCTAAAGGAAACCAGTTCTGGGTGTTCATTGGAAGGACTGATGCTGAGGCTGAAACTCCAATACTTTGGCCACCTCATGTGAAAAGTTGACTCACTGGAAAAGACCCTGATGCTGGGAGGGATTGGGGGCAGGAGGAGGAGATGACAGAAGATGAGATGGCTGGATGGCATCACCGACTTGATGCTCTTGAGTCTGGTGAGGAGGTCGGATTCTGTGTGGCATAGATTACTTGAGTCCATTCAGTTCAGTTCAGTTGCTCAGTCATGTCCGACTCTTTGAAACCCCATGAATTGTAGCATGCCAGGCCTCCCTGTCCATCAACAACTCATGTCCATCGAGTTGGTGATGCCATCCAGTGATCTCATCCTCTGTCATCCTCTTCTCCTCCTGTCCCCAATCCCTCCCAGCATTAGAGTCTTTTCCAATGAGTCAACTCTTCGCATGAGGTGGCCAAAGTATCGGAGTTTCAGCTTTAGCATCACTCCTTCCAATGAACACCCAGGACTCATATCCTTTAGCATGGACTGGTTGGATCTCCTTGCAGTCCAAGGGACTCTCAAGAGTCTTCTCCAGCACCACAGTTCAAAAGCATCAATTCTTCGGTGCTCAGCTTTCTTGGGTCCATTAAAGACTATCAAAAGTGACAAAACTTCTTGGGGGAGGAAGTAACTTGAGAGAACCATGATTCTATCTTGAACTCTATGAAATGGCAGGTATTGTGACTTTTGAAAGTTACTGAATTTGGTTGCTGCTACGGTTGTTTTTTAAAGTTATGTCTCCTAAAAGCAGTTATTCTTCCCTGCCTATGCCTGCAGGGAGTCATTTCATAGTCTAACAATGAGCCAACTATCATGGCAATCCCCGTAGAGATTCACTCAACAGAAACAAAAACACTTATACAAAGGTGCTTATGGAGTAGCTTTATTTATAGTAACCCCAAACTGGAAACAAAACTCAAATGTCCATCAGCAAGATAAATTTTGATAAGTCTATACAATGGAATACCACTTACCAATAAAAAATGAACTAATCATGTCTGGAATATGCAAATCTACAGAGACACAGTAAATAAGTAACTGTCTATGGCTATAGGATTAAAAAGATAGGGGACAAGACAAGGAGTGACTGCTAAATGGGTATGGGTTCTATTTTGTAAACAGAATATAGTGATACCCCTTACAGCAACAAAAATGTTCTAAAATTTGAATGTGATCATCGTTACACAACTCTGTGAATATACTAAAAATCATTGACTTGTACACAGTAAACAGGTGAATTATTTGCTACATGAGTTATATCTCAATAAATTCACTTTAAAAAGGAATGAATATAACAACACACACAAATATCTGCTTAACCAAAAGAAGCCAGACACAAAAGAATACATACTATATGATTCTTTTATATGAAATCTAGTAGGCAAACTAATTAATGTGACAGAAATCAGTTATTATGGTGGTGAACAACTGGCCAGAAAAGGACAGGAGTAAACTTTTCAGGAAGTTCTTTATCTTGTTTTGGATGGAGGTCACAGGGGGTATACACAACTGTCAAAACTTAAGAACTGTGCATTTTAATTATATCTCGATTTAAAATGGTGGTTTTTAAAAAACAAAATCACTCCTATTTGAACTTGGCAAGAGAAGATGGTAAGACAAGAATACTTGCCAAATAAGTAATGGCTTCAGCTTCTCTAAGGGAAGTGACTGTACAACTGTCCATTTACAGAAATATTCAGTGCCCGAGTACACAACATATTTTCTTCCTTGCATCCAGTGCTCCACCCCCCTTTTCAGTTTCCCTAATTTTATTTATTTATTATTTATTTGGTGGGGGTGGGTCTCAGCTGCAGCACACAGGATCTTCACTGCATCCTGTGGGATCTTATCATTGCAGCACACAGGCTCTCGAGCGGTGGCGCAAGGACTCAGTAGTAGCGGCGCACAGGCTTAGTTACCCCTCAGCATGTGGAATCTTAGTTCCCCAAAAGGCACGGAACCTGTGTCCCCTGCACGGCAAGTGGATTGCTAACCACTGCACCACCAAGGAAGGCCCCAATTTCTCTAATTAAAAAAAAAATCAAAGAATACTCCACAACCAAAATTGAGCCTAGTTAATGCATGGGGTTGGGGTTCAATTCCTGAGTCAGGAAGATCTCCTGGAGAAGGGCATGGCTACCCAACTCCAGTATTCTTACCTAGAGAATCCCATGAACAAAGGAGTCTAGTGGACTATAATCCATGGGGTTGCAGAGTTGGACATGACTGAGCGATTAAGCACAATACACACAAAGCACGTTTAAGTGTCACCGAGTGGGGAAAAGGAAATATGTTTCTACAGATCAGAATCCTAGCATGGAAACCATGGTCTATCTTCTTTTTGTCTTCTGAAAACACCCTCTGATACCCTGGCTGAAAGAATTCTCTCAATCTACTACTCTTCTCCTCTTCCTTCCCCCAGTTAGTTAACTCATTCGTTTTTCACTTCTTAAATAAAAGTTTCTTGGAAATTCTTCTGAACTTCTATTTCTTCCATCTGTCCCCCTCCACGAACACAATTACACATACAATGAGAACAATGTCTCCTGCAGAGCTCTTCTCTCGCTGGGCAGTTAGTTACAGGTTTCTTATTGGTTAACAGCCCTATTTCTCCCAATAGAGTCTAAGTTACATGTGAACGAGAACAGTCTCCTGTGTACACCACTGTGTCCCTCCATCTAGCATTGTGCTTAGGTGTTAGCATAAATGTTCACAGAACATTTAGCTCAATGAATAAATTAAAAATGCAATTCAACCATCTAAACAAAGACTGCTCCTAAAGCAAAGAGGTTGTCCTTACTTGAGAAATCCATTATAAGTCAATATACCTTTATTTGACAGGCGACATTTTGAATCAGTATCTATGAGTCACTGCATATCTACTTTCTTATCAACTTGCTTCTTAGAATACAGGATTGTTCTGTGAGTCACCAGTTTCTACCCTTATTCTGCCTGTTGTTCCCTTCATAACTGGGCACATTTATTCATATTACCCTTAATCTGTTGTATGCTCTATTATATACTTCTCCTGTAATTTGTAAGGTATCAGATTTTAAGAAATTAAGTAATAATATTCATAAACTAATGCCAAGACAGTATTTAATGGCATTAATAGCTACAGAAACATAACTGCTTAGGGAAAAGGGTTTCAGTTCAGAGTGCAGCAGTGACATGATTACCAAAAAGCTCAAAACTGTTCTCCCAACATTCAGTAAACAGAATGCTAACTGACTCTGAAAGAATGAAAGTGCCAAAAGCAACCGATAAAATAGGCAAGCTGGAGACAAACACCACCATAAAAGAAGGCATCTAGCATTTTGTAGAATTCACTAAATGAAAGCAAAACCATTTAGAGAGAGCAACTTACACCAACTAGTTAAGAGTCTGCTTTGCAAACACCTAGACTGAACACAAGACCAGACCTCCGACAAGATTTGAACAATTTTCTACAATCCTGTGAGGCAGGTTAGAGAGACTGCACAACAATCTATGTTTTCTTGGAAGCATACAGAAGGAATGCTCAGAAAAACCTGAATGGCTCTGCTGTGCCAATCACACACTGTAGGCCTCCTAAAGTGGGAGTGGCAAAGCATCTGAACTTCCAGAACCAATCTTGAATTATATAAAAACTCATGAGTTGAAGGGAGAGGACCCAGAAGTCTTTTTTCCAGTAACAATCCTCACCTCCTTTTCCTCGCCTATTAAAATATCACTACTACTTTCACCATGGCAATGCATCACAACCATCTCTGCAAGAGGTGATTCAAGATCAAATATAAATGCAAATGCCCTTAAAAATAAGAGGATCAACTTCACTGACAAAGAGAAGGCTAACGAAGACTACACTGAGAATATTTCTTATCTATCAGATTTGCAAAAATCCACAAGTCAAATACAATACCATATTGGTACGGTTATGGGGATATGGACATTCTCCTAACAGCACTCTCCTACAATGATGGCTAGAATACAAAATTATATCACCTGTGTAGAGGGCAAGTTGGCAATATCTAGCAAAATTACAAATACATTCTACCTTTAACCCAGTAATACCATTTCTGGGAGTGTATCCGACACAGCTCTTCTGTGTATTCTTGCCATCTCTTCTTAATACCTTCTGCTTCTGCTAGGTACATGCCAGTTTTTTAAATGGCTGAGTAACATTCCATTATACGTATGTGCCACGTATTCTTTATCCATTCACCCAGCCATGTCTCGGTCATTGTGAACCGTTCTGCGCTGACAGTACACATTCAACACTCTTCACTGCGGCACAGTTAGTGATAAGTGAAAAGTGAAAATTCAACTGTTTAACCACCACCTAGTTTAATATACTATAGTCACATCCACACAATGGAATACAGTGAAGCTGTGAAAAAGAATGAGGGTGCTCTTTAAATACTGATACGGAAAGATAGCTAGGACACATTAAGTGAAAAGAGCAAGGTACAAAAGAAAGTACTCTGTATGTATCATTACAGCTAAGACGGAGGAAAAAAGAAAAATACTAACATCTGTTTTCATTTTTACATAAAAACACTAAAAGAATACACAATAAAAATGGTTACAGGAAAAAAGTAAAACTAGAATAGACGGGAAATGAGTGGAGGCAAGACTTCTCATTGTTACACTCTAAAAATAAACTTTTGAGCTTTAAATTGAGAAATTATTAAACTTAAAAATTTACATAACACTTCAAAAATATTCATAATGAAACCTGTACTGTGCTTATCATATATAATGTAAAATATTACAATTTCTTTATTCTATTTTATTTTAGTGAATATAGGGAGGAATATATATTTAGAAGTGCTTACACAGGTTCCTCCAACTATTTTTCCAATCAATTATTTTATGTTCCTTAAAAATGAATTTTCATACCACAAAGGTTTTGAGTAAGAACTACAGTACCCAAAGAGAATATTCATCTTCCTTATATTAGAAGATAGAAGGATCTTCATAAGGCCATATTTTTTTCAAAGTTAAACCGAACCCTGAAGGTACTGTCTCTGCAAAAAATGAGCAAGAGCCCAGAAATACTGCAAAAGATACCCTTAAAGTTTGCTTAAGGTTACCACTTCAATAGCCAGTTGCCCTAGACGTATTCTTTCTTATTTAGGCTACTGGAACATATGGACACAGGAACACGGTTTTTCACTTTACTTATTTCTGCTACTGGTTGTCACATGGCATTGGGCTATTTGGGAGTCAAGCACACCAAAATAACCGTTTAGTTGTTCATCAACAAGGATCATGGCTTCAACCACATTATAACTAGACTCTGAAAAATGCAGAGTTCAATAAATACAATCAATCACAAACTATCATGTCACAATAATATTATTAATATATACTTTAAAACGCCAAGCCCATAAATTCCAGGGATATCCCAAGTCACTGTAAAGTCCATTTTAATGTAAAAGACATTTACTGGGAAAACTATGACCAGCATTTTAAGAGGATGTGCTAAATAAAAAATCTTATATGTAGCAAATACAGCCTGTATTAGTTTCCTAGAGCTGCTATAACATTACCACAAACTAGGTGGCTTAAAATAGCTGAAATGTACTCCCTCATAGTTCTGGAGACTAGAAGGTGCTGGCAGGTCTACAGTGAAAGTGAAAGTGAAGTCGCTCAGTCATGTCCGACTCTTTGCGACCCGTGGACTGTAGCCCACCAAGATCCTCCGTCCATGGAATTCTCCAGGCAAGAATACTGGAGTGGGTTGCCATAAGTTCCCTCCAAAAGCTCTAAGGACGAATCCTTCCTTGCCTCTTCAGAGTCTGGTGGTTGCCAGCAATCCCATGGTGTTCCTTGGCTTGTCAAAGTATAACTCCAACCTGCGCCTCTGTCTTCACATGGCCAACTTCCCTGTCTGTATCCAACTTTCCCTCTTCCTACAAGAATACCAGTTACTGGATTAGCTCACCCTAATCTAGAATGATCTCATCTTAACTTGATTACAACTGCCAACACTGTATTTCCAAATAAAGGCACATTCACAGATACTAGGAGTTAGGAGTTATATCTTTCTGGGAGACACAATTCAACTCATAACATGATCCAAAGAAGTCAATTTCTTCAAAAGTAGACCACCTAGAATTATGTGTGGAATATTTACAGATTTTGCTTAACCAGTATCTATTTCCCTTTCTTAGGTAATAGCATCCAAGTTTCTTTTGAAGAGTCAATCTGCTCCTCCTTCAAGCCATGCTGCTGCTGCTGCTGCTAAGTCACTCAGTCATGTCTGACTCTGTGCGACCCCACAGACGGCACCCCACCAGGCTCCACCATCCCTGGGATTCTCCAGGCAAGAACACAGGAGTGGGTTGCCATTTCCTTCTCCAATGCATGAAAGTCAAATGTGAAAAGTGAAGTCTCTTAGTCACATCCGACTCTTTGCGACCCCATGGACTGCAGCCTACCAGGCTCCTACGTCCATGGGACTTTCCAGGCAAGAGTACTGGAGTGGGCTGCCATTGTCTTCTCCTTCAAGCCGTAAGGTAGGGCTCAATTAAAGCCTCTTTCCAAAGTCAGGGATCTGTCACCGGTTGGGTCAGAGAATCACACTCCATACGGGCCTCAGTGACTGGTTCAGGGATAGGCCACATAACCCAAGCCTGGCCATGAATCCTTCCATCCTCCCAATTTGGCTAGTGCTATACAGAAAGAGACAATGTGGATTTTTTAAATTATTTAACTCTAAACTTGCCATTGATTATCTTTACCATCATACCTGCCCAAAAAGGAAGCCAGAGAAGAAAGGAATGCTTAGAGATGGAGATAAGAAGATATTTCTAATGACATAAGTAAGACTTCTGGATCCAGTCATATCAGAACCTAGCTTTAGCTTTACTCTGTTAATGTCCTGTTTATAAACCTACAAAATGACTTTTTCTTTTTAAACGACCTTTTTGACTTTGATTAATCTGAACTGGGTTTCTGAACTTGCAACAGAAACGAGCTCTGATAGTTACTGGCAAAATACTGCCATACAACTGAAAACAAGGCCTCACTTTTTTCAGTCATTTTCTCAAACTTGTCAAACAGACTAGAAGAGGCAGTAGACAAAGAATAGCTTATATTAATGTCCATTCTCTGTCCATCACGCCATCTGCCATGAGGGTTTTTAAACCTAAATGTTATAAACAAATTCATTCACGCTTGTTAAAGTATGACTCTGTGAACTCCTCACAGCAAAATATAAACAATATTAAGGAACTCTCAGAGTTATAAAAACCTAAGTATCAATATTTAAAAATAAAGCATTCACAAAATCATCTCCTATCCAAAGACACTCCACATGTTCACCATCACTATATGGTGGCCAGAGTGGAACGTCATACTGAAATATCTCTTTCTTGCCATATCACTATTTCGAGAACATTCATAATAGTCCTGCCTTTTAATATGGCTATCATTGTTCATGATTCATTTGTTTCTATGTCAAGCAAACTGTGTCACACACACACATTATTAAAAAAAAAAAATGTTTCTGGACTCTTTGAAAAAACAAGTATTTTTTACTCTAAATACTCTTCTTATTCTACCTGTTGCACACCTCCAACTTTTACCCATTTGTCTCTGGAAAATGCCCAGCCCTTTCCTACTCCTTTTGCTGATACTTCAGAAAACTCAAATACATACATACATTCTGAACACAAAGGAGAAGATTACATTTTGAAGTGAAACAAGACAAAATACAGAAATAATGTTTCACTTGTTGGGTCGTACTTGTGTTGCCACAAAATTCACATGCACAGAAAATTAGTCTCTAGTAGCTAGTAATAAAGTGGTTCTTGACCCACCCAACTACCCTTAAAAATCACTGGATTAAAGCTATTGAAGGTACCATAAATTGTGTTCAAAATGTCTGCACTCCTTCTTTCTCATACTAATTTTGTTTTTCCTTAAATAATTCGAGTTACTTAAATAGAACACTATCTCCTCCTCAATTTCATTGTATTAATTCAAAGTACAGTTTTCTACCTTTCCACAAATATTTACTGGGCATCCAGTATGTGCCAGTCACTTGCCAAGTACTTAAAATACAAAGAAAAATGTGACACGGTTGCTGACTTCAAGAGTTTTGCAAGCCAGAAGAAGCAGAATTAGAGAAAGAAAGATAAGATAAATATAGTAGTACAGTGTTTGCACACCAGAAAAAGAGTCACCTGTATTTTGTGGTCAGAGAACTTGAGAAATCAGAGAGCAGGGACTAGGCAGCATATACAGAGAAAGGTTAAGCAGATGGGACAATTAATAAGGGTCTTACATGCTCCTTATAGTAACTTTATTCTAAATGCCTGTGGGTTTTCAACTCCAGTGAGTACAAGAAGACTCACTTGAGATGCCTGTTAAAAATAGATTCCCATGCCCCATCTAAGAAGACTATGATTCAGCAAATCTGAGGCAGGACTCCACATTTTCAAATTTTATAGATATCTCATTCAAAGTCAATATTTTGAAACAAAGCTTTAGATAGGCATTTGTCTCAAGTTTCCCAAGTAGTTCTAGGAGTGAGGAGAAGGTTGGGGAAATATTCACATTCATAGCCTCAAACTTCATTGCTCTGTAGGTGACACTATCATCAGCTGAGTGAGAAACCAGAGTGCACATGGGCTAAAAGAGAACCATGGTGATTAAACTGCAGAAACTGACCAAGAACACAAAAGAATTCCCAGTGGTGAGTCCAGCTAAGGCTGGGCAGCAGCAATCTGTAGCAGCATCCATCTGCACAGTTGTTTTCCACTTGTAAAATTAAAATAATATCCACCTATTGAAGTTATTATGAAGATTAAATTACATGTGATAACAGATGTAAAAACATGCAGGGATTGTGGTATACTGGAATTCAATAAATCAAAATTTTCAGATAATAAGGTATAGGAGATGGTGTTGGAAACAGATGTCTGTTCTTTTTATTTCAAGAATATATTAAGTCCTTCAGTCTTCTTCAATCATGTTTGTGGNAAAAAAAAAGCTATCAGACTATTTGCAGGTTGACTGTACAGATTAAATGAAACATGTTAAGTATATACTGTGCGCTTGATGAATATCTACTGTCATGAACACTGACATGAAGTCAAACTGACGTTTCCTAAGGTAGATTGCCAATGGACCCAATTATTCATCCCTTCACATATCTAGGCCCTATGCTATGTAAGTTTATAATTCTCCTCCCCCATCTCCCTAGGCTCAATCGTGTGATCTGTTTCAGTCCATGAAAATACCAGCACAAAGTACACAACCAGGGGCTTTTAAAATTGCTTCATTATCTCTGCCTGCTTCGTGTGCTTCTGCCATGCCACAGCAGATCCAAAGTGGCCTGCTAAAGACTAGTAAGAAAGGTGAGCAGGCCAGTTACTGTTGTCATCCTACACCAGTCAGCTCATCCCCAGACATGAAGCAAATTCACTCAAGCTACCTAGACAATCCAGAGCTGATTATATGAAAAAAGAAGCTAAAATACGTATTGAAAAAAACTTCAATGAATCAGAGATAAGTAATTTACCTGGTGAAAAGTTAAGAGTAATGGTCATGAAGATGTTCACTGACCTGGGAAGAAGAGTATATCAACACACGGAGAACTTCAACAAAGAGATGAAAAACGTAAGCAGAGCAAATAGAAGTCATGGAGCTGAAAAACATGACAGCAGACGTGAAAAATATGCTAGAAGAGTTCAAAAGCACACTAAATGAAGCAGAATAAAACATCAGTTAACTCAAAGACAAGATAGTGAAATTCACCCCATCAGAGCACCAAAAAGGGAAAAGAATGGAAAAAAGTGAAAATAGCTTAAAGAATTTATGGGATGGCAATAAATGGACTAATATTCACATCATACAGACCCCAGAAAAAGAAGAGAGATGGATAAAAGCCTTATTTGAAAAAATAAAGGCTGAAAACATCCTTAACAGGGAAGGAAACAAACATCCAGATCTAGAAAGGCCAGAGGCTTCCAAGCAAGGGGTCCAAAAAGACCCACACCAAGACGCATTACAACTAAAATGCCAAGAGAGAGACTATTAAAAGCAGGAAGACAAAAACAACTTGTTACATATACGGAAACCTCGATAAGCCTATCAGCAGATGTTTCAGCAAAAACTTTGCAGGCCAGAAGGGAGTGGAAGAATATATTCAAAGTGCCAAAAGAAAAAAAAACTTCCAATTAATAATAAACTCTACCCAGAAAAGTTATTATTCAGAGTGAAGGAGAGAGAAAGAATTTTCCAGACAAGCAAAAGTTAAATTCTTCATCACCACTAAACTGGCCCTACAAGAAATGTTAAAGGGACTTCTTTAAGCTGAAAAGAAAGGCTGCTAATTAGTAATAAGAACACACATGAAAGAATAAACCTCACTGAAAAGGTAAATATACATTAGAAATAGTAGTGGATTAATTACTTACAAAGCTACTAAGAAGGCTGAAAAACAAACAAAAAAAAATAAACACTAAGACTACAATAATTGGCTATAAAAGCAGTTTCAAGAGGGAAGTTCATAGCAATAAACGCCAACATCAAAAAACAAAACTCTCACAACTTCCAACTTGACACGCAAGGAGCTAGAAAAAGAACAAACAAAGCTCAAAACAAGCAGAAGAAAGGAAATAAGAAAGATTACAAGAGAAGTAAGTTAAATACAGACTAAAAAGACAACAAAAGAGATCAACAAAACCAACAGGTGGATCAAAAGATAATCTTTCAAAATTGACAAACCTCTAGCTAGACACACCAAAAGAAAATGAGAGGACTCAAATAAATAAAATCAGAAATCAAAGAGGAGATATTACAACCAATACTACAGAAATACAAAGGATTCTAAGAGACTACTAGGAACAAATATATACCAACAAATTGGACAACCTATAAAAGACAGATAAATCCCAAGAAAAGTGTAATCTACCAACACTGAAACCATGATGAAAAATAAAATCTGCAGACTGGATACTACAAGGTAACTGAATCAGTAATTAAAAAAAAAAAAAACCTTTCAACAAACAAAAGTTTAGGACCAGACACCTTCACAAGTGAATTCTACCAAACATTCAAAGAATAAGTAACAATCCTTCTGAAATGTCAAAAACAGAAGAGGAGGGAACTCTGCCAAATTCATCTTGTAAAACTAGTATTCTGATACCAAAAGCAAACAAGAACTCCACAAGGAAAGAAATTATAGGCCAATATTTCTGATGAACTAAGATGCAAAAATCCTAAATGAAATGTCAGCATGAATTCAACAATACATTAAATACAACAACATATAAAAATACACACCATGATCAAGTGGGGTTTATTTCAGGGATGATGGTTCATCATCTACCAATCAGTTAATGTGATACACCAGTATCAACAAAATGAAGGATAAAAATCGTATGATCATCTCAACTGTCCAACACCAGCTCTGGGAGTTGGTGTTGGACAGGGAAGCCCAGCGTGCTGCAGTCCATGGGGTTGCAAAGAGTTGGACACGACTGAGCAACTGAACTGACTGAACTGATCATCTCAACAAATGCAGAAAAAATCATCTGACAAAAATCTAACATCCATTTATGATAAAAACAAACAAACAAAAAAAACAAATATAGCTGAAATATACTTCAACATAAGAGACCATATACGACAAGCCCAAAGGTAACATCATACTCAACAAGGGAAAGGTGAAAGCTTCTAAGATCAGAAACAAGACAAGAATGCCCGCTCTCATCACTTTTATTCAACACAGGATGTCCTAGTTAGAGAAGTTAGGCAAGAAAAAGCAATAAAAGGCATCCAAATGGCAAAGAAGGAAGTAAAACTGTCACCATTTGCAGATGACATGATACTGAAAACCCTAAAGACTCCTATCAAAAGACTGTTAGAATAAACAAATTCAGTAAACTTACAGGATACAAATCTATACATTAATGATAAACTCTATGGAAGAGAAATTACCAATATACAGATTCAGTGCACTCCCTTTAAAAAGTTCCAATAGTATTTCTCATAGGCATAAAACAAACAATCCTAAATTTGAATCAAAAAAGACCCTGAAGAGCCAAACCAATCTTGAGGAAGAACAAAGCTGGAGGCATCACATTTCCTGATTTCTAGTTATAGTACAAAGCTAGAGCAATTAAAACAGTACGGTATTGGAAAAGTAGAAACATAGATCAACAGATGGGAGAAAATATTTGCAAATGATATATCTGATAAGAGCTAATACGCAAAATTTATAAGGAACTCATACAACTCAAAAGCAAAAAAACCCAACAACAAAATCCCTACAATTTGATTAAAGAATGGGCAGAAGATATGAATAGACATCTTTCCAAACGAAACATTACAGATGGCCAGCTGGACATCAAAAGATGTTCTATACCATTAAGCATCAGGGAAATGCAAATCAAAATCACAATAAGACAGCACCCCACATCTGTTAGAAGGGCTATTAGCAAAAAGACAAGAAATAACAGACGTCAGTAAGGATGTAAAAAAAAAAAAGGAGCCCTTCTGTACCACTGGTAAGAAACCAAACTGGTGCAGCCACTGTGGAAAACAGTATGACGCTTCCTCAAAAAATTTAAAAAGAAAATTACCATATGCTCCAGCAATTCCACTTCTGGGTATTTTCCAAAGAAAATAAAAATGCTAATTCAAAAAGATGTATGTCAGAAATTCCCTGGCAGTCCAATGAGTAGGACTCTGTGCTTTCACTGCTGAGGACCCAGGTTCGATCCCTGGTCAGGAAACTAAGATCCCACAGCCACACAAAAAAGGCAAAAAAATTGTGCCCATGAGCTGCAACTATTGAACCCTCGAGGCACAACTACTGAAGCCTGCATGCCCTGGAGCCTGTGCTCCACAGTGAGGGAAGCCACTGCAATGAGAAGCCCATGCCCCTCAACTAGAGAGTAGACCCTGCTCGCCACAGCCAGGGAAAGCCCATGTGCAATGAAGACTCGGTGCAACCAAAAATCAATTGTAATAGAAAAAGAATGAAATCTTGCCATTTGTGAAGACATGGATGGACTCATGGCATCATGCTACATGAAATAAGTCAGAGAAAAGAAAAATACCCTATAAGCTCTGTTATATTTGAAATAATTAAACAAACAAGCAGACAACTAACCAAGCTCACAGAGAGAAAAGACTGGTGATTGTGAAGAGTGGGGTGGAACAGAGGGTAGGGTGGTGGGTGGGAGAAACGGGGAAAGTCTTAAAGAAATAAACAGAATAAGCAAAAGGAAATTCATTTACATTATTTTATAGGAAAAGCAGATTATAGCTATTATTAGCTAAATGAAGCCAAGTTTCTCTCACCTTGCGTTTAGCTAATATTCTTAGAAAAGTTAGCAATATTATTTTGCATGAGTTCTAGGAGCTATTGCCCATTCCTTACACATCTTTGTCCTTAAAGATAAACAGTACAAAGACAAACATCTTTGAGTACATTATTTACCATTTTATAAGACAAACAGCTTTGAGTACATAATTTAGCTTAGCTCTCTTACCCTGCTATACACAATATGAATATTCTATTTCCTAATGGATTTCATGTCAACTGTCTCCAAACTATTCAACAGTAAAAATCAACACAGTAATTTTTCTTAAAATACTATAATTAGACTCTCCTAGACCTTCTCATTTTACAAATAAGGAAACCAAGATACAGAGAGATTAAGTGATGTATTTGCTTAAAATCATACAGTCGTAGTCATACTTATGCCAGAACCCAGTGCTCCTGTCATGAGGTTTTACCCACTCCATTCCACTGACCTAATACAATATTTTATGTTTTTTTAACTTAGGGAAAAAACATGTAGAAGCTCTCTTAGTTGGCAAAAACAAAAAATTGAGAATGTTTTTGCTATTCTATCCTATAGGATACACCAATAGATGTAATAAAGTTAATGACACACGTTACTACCATTACAGAGAAATTGTAAATATGCAAACGTTTTGGAGAGACCAAACAGTGCAACTTAAAATCCAGAGAGATCACTGCTCTCTATTACAAAAAAATATTTAAAAGAAATTAAACTGTATTATTTTCAGAATATATCCAAAGAGCAAATTTTATGGATCACAAAGTTTATTTTAAGGCCATCTATTATTTATTAAGCAAAGAAAAAGCTCTTTGCCTCCTTCTCAATCGTCGCAACCTTCCTACACAGTATTTACTACAGGAATAAACTGAAATTTCTCTCATCTCGTGGCTGGTAAAGTGTGAAGATAAATTTGTACCCAAGTCTGCCTGACTCTGACTCAAAGCCATGTTTTAGCATTGCTTTAATATATGTTTCCAAAATGGGCCTGTTATTCTTATTATATCCAAGTATTTTCAAAATGGGCCTGTGAATGTGGTTAACAGTTGGAGAACTGAGAGGAATTAAACTTCTGAATGCAGAGCACATTTAATTATCTCTTCCATTTATCAAGATACAATCTTTAAAGGGTTAGCTAGATATGGGCAATATTTGAAATGCATTTAAATTCATGCCAAAAATTATTTTTTAACATTATGTGTCTATTAAAAAGTTCAAATAGTCTTCATATAACCTGGTGTAATAAAATAGTCCATCAACAGATAAATGGATAAAAGTAGTATACATCTACAAAAGAATATTACTCAGCCATAAAAAAAGAATGAAATGTTGTCATTTGCAGTAACATGGATGGACTTGGAGTGCATTATGCTAAGTGAAATAAGTCAGACAGAGAAATACATATATCATATGATATCACTTATATGTGGAATCTAAAAATACAGCAAACTAGTAAATAAAACAAGGAAGAAGCAGATTCACAGATAAAGAGGACAAACTAGCAGTTATCAGTGGAGAGAGCAAAGAGGTAATATAGGACTAGGGGAATTTTAAAAAGCTACTATGGGATTATATGAAATTATGTACGTGAAACTTTTGAAAATTGTAAAGCACTAAAGAATTTAAAGAATCATTCGACTTAAACTAAAAAATTACCTTACCCTGTATGCGAGACAACAAAAGAGACTCAGATCTATAGAGTGAACTTTTGGACTCTGGGGGAGAGAGAGAGGGAGAGGGTGGGATGAGATGGGAGAATGGCATTGAAACATGTATACTATCAAGTAAGAAACGAATCGCCAGTCGATATCTGATGCAGGATGCAGGATGCTTGGGACTGGTGCAAGGAGAGGACCCAGAGAAATGGTGGTGCAGGTATACTATATCTTTGTGTTTCCCCCCAGATTTGATTGAACTGTTAATCTGATTTGAAAGTTTGTACATACATTTTTCTAGTTTAATCAACTATGTGTATCTGCTTTATGTCCTTTGTATTAATAAATTGTGCTTTTTATATTAAAAAAAATTAAAATCAAAAAATTAAAAAAAAAAAAATTACCTTCAAAAACAGGGAAGAATTGATTGCTTAACTTCAAGAAAGGCTGCACCCCTTAAGTTTTTTTAAAATTCGTAAACAGATAAAACCCAGAGAAGACACAAAACTATTTCCCTGCAGTACCTCTAAATAAAATTGTTTTATAAACTTAATTAACAATGATGCAAATAGAACCAAAAATCTTCACTGGAAAAAAAAAAGCCTGATGAATATATTTTATCACTAATCTCTGTCTAGTTAATTTCATTCCCTTAACTATGACCAACATTTTTCTACTTCTAAAGTCATCCTTATCTCCATGGGCTTCTGAAGATGTCTGTTTCCTGAGACTAAAATACACACACACATTTATTTTTTAAATTAGTTCAGTTTACTTCTCATTTAATGTATTCCAAACATAAATCAATTTATGTTATATACACAAAAAGAAACAAAAAAATGTGTATAAGAAAATGAAGATATATAGAGTAGGGAAGAAAAATGAATGAAAAGCTACATCATGCAAAAGCAAGTTACTTACTCCTAAAAGAACATTCTTGGCAGAATCCTAGGCTACATTATTGTACCAAACACTTGAAATTCCTGAGTATTCTGTCATCTGAGAGCAAGTATCCTTTTAAAATCTAGTTTTATAGTGTGCGGCTTATATCAAAATCCAATTATATATAACAGCAACAATATCATTACTATCACTGATTATACTTCTCAAGTCACAGAAACTAGACATTAGTGGCAGCATGATTTAACAGATCCTTTTGTTTCTTCATATGGCCTTTACTTTTTACCTTGTCTGCTTCTAACTGGATATATACTCATATTCTTCAAATCAGCTGATTTTCTCTGGATAAAAAATATCTCAGTTCATTTCAGTCCCTCAGTCATGTCCGATTCTTTGTCACCCCATGGACTGCAGCACGCCAGGCTTCCCTGTCCATCACCAACTCCCAAAGCCTACTCAAACTCATATCCACTGAGTCAGTGATGCCATCCAACCATCTAATCTGTTGTCCCCTTCTCCTCCCACCTTCAATCTTTCCCAGAATCAGGGTCTTTTCCAATCAATATTGGAAGAGTCAGTTCTTTGCATCAGGTGGCCAAAGTATTGGAATTTCAGCCTCAGCATCAGTCCTTCCAACGAATATTCAGGACTGATTTCCTTTAGGATGGACTGGTTGGAACTCCATGCAGTCCAAGGGACTCTCAAGAGTCTTCTCCAACACCACAGTTCAAAAGCATCAATTCTTTGGTGGTCAGCTTTCTTTAGAGTCCAACTCTCACATCCATACATGACTACTGGAAAAACCATAGCTTTGACTAGATGGACATTTGTTGGCAATGTCCCTGCTTTTTAATATGCTGTATAGATTGATCATCGCTTTTCTTCCAAGAAGCAAGAGCCTTTTAATTTCATGGCTGCAGTCACCATCTGCAGTGATTTTGGAGCCCCAAAAAAGTCTCTCACTGTTTCCATTGTTTCCCCATCTATTTCCCATGAAGTGATGGGGCCAGATGCCGTGATCCTAATTTTCTGAATGTTGAATTTTAAGCCAACTTTTTCACCCTCCTCTTTCAATTTCATCAAGAGGCTCTTTAGTTCTTCTTCACTTTCTGCCATAAGGGTAGTGTCATCTGCATATCTGAGGTTACTGATATTTCTCCTGGCAATCTTGATTCCAGCTTATGCTTCATCTAGCCTGGCATTTTGCATGATGTACTCTGCATACAGGTTAAATAAGCAGGGTGACAATATACAGCCTTGACGTACTCCTTTCCCGATTTGGAACCAGTCTGCTGTTCCATGTCCAGTTCTAACTGTTGCTTCTTGACCTGTATACAGATTTCTCATATCTAAAGAATATCTAACAAAATGTTAGATATTACTTGCATGCATGCATGTCAGACACTACAGTCATGTTCAACTCTTTGCAATGCTACGAACTGTAGCCCACCAGACCCTCTGTCCATGTGATTCTCCAGGCAAGAATACTGGAGTAGGTTGCCATGCCCTCCTCCAGGGGATCTTCCTGATCCAGGGATCAAACCCACATCTCCTGCCTCTCCTGCATTGCAGGCAGATTCTTTACTCACTGAGTCATCTGGGAAGCTCCAGACATTTCCATATAGTTTTAAGAAATAAGTCCTATCGAGTAGTTTCATAAACATATAAATATTTATTAATCAATTAACAAAAATGAATCTTTCACTTTTCCCTAAATAAAGTCCTCAGGAAAAGGAAAAAAAATAGCAAAAATTGTCTGGGTCATGAACATCTCTGGTTCCTTGTCTTTGCCACAATATCAGCTTACTTTTTATCAGTGTTATTATATCAGAATTCTCCATTAACTTACATTCTCTTGCTTTTAAAAAAAATCAAAGTTATGGATAATTCAATCTTCTTAATAGTTTAACAATCTTGTTCAAGTTGGACTGTCATTTATGTGGGCTAAGTATTTTTAGAAAAATTAAATCCCACACAGGTTTACAGCTACTGATAATTCCTACTTATTCTCACTAATGTGGAAAATTCTAGTTGCTCTTATTTTTATTTATGAATTCACCCTTGTCTATCACCAATAAAATATAACAATCTTTGATTTGTATATGTTATATAAAAATTAAACGGAAGTTCTTTGTCTAAGGAGAAAGGGGTCAAAGGGAACTGTTATCTTTTAGATAAGAATGTATGTACACTGGTAGCCATAAGCCATGGGTCTTAAAACGGCTATCAAGAGGCTACATGGATCTGACTCTCTATATATCTCTATTTTAACATGGCAAAATCTATTTCAGTAAATACCGCACAGTAAAAAGCTATCCATAAAAAATATGTGTATGTACACATAAATATTGATTGTACAAGTCTGACATGGAACACAGCCCCACCACTTTAATCATACCTGCTCCTCTTTTGAAAAAGGTAGGCAGCAAAATTTCAGTACCTCTAAAAAAATTGTTAGAAAACTAATCCATATTATCTCATTGTTTTCACCTTGATGTATTCTCTTTCCAGAATAAAAACACAATCTAGATAGGGTATCTAACATATTAAGTATTATAAAAATATCGCTAAAGATAAACGTAAGGTTTCCAATAGGTAAACGATAAGGAAAATTTTAACACACTGATCACTGAACACAGGGCATGTATTAACTAAACCATTTTTAAAGATATATTAATTACATTAAACACTCATGGAAAAACCACCAGCTTAAAGGTTTTTTCAATAACTATTCCCAAAGATTTATGGACTTCTTAGCCCACCCTAATCAAAGTTGTTATTTTATTATGATCAAATAAGTTAAATCAATGCCCATTTATACAAGATAAACTTTGTCAGCTTCCTTACTAGCTGAATGAAAATTCACTTAACACATATGACGAGATTAGTAAGTATTTGTATCTTTAATCATGCAATTAAAAAGCTGCATTTCAACATGGGCACATATTCACGAACATTTAAGTTCTTCTTGCTTTTTATTCTTAGTGAAGGCAAGGAGCTTTCCATTTTATTTTGATGGGAATTTCTCTCATTTACCTTTGTCATATAATCTAAGACAGGTGATGCTTGAATTACCAAAATAGTGTACATTTAAAAACCTGTCAAATTGTTCCTTCCCTGTCTCAGCAATTATCTACAACTGAGGAACTTCCCCTTGCATCACACATTCTGAAACGCTTATTGCCAAGTACCAAGTCTAAGCCACAGTCGAAAAGTTAGAACTGAAGAGCATTTGACTAAAATCTAAGAATCCTGAATCTTGACCTCAATCATCTTTACCCTGTTCACCACTCTGTTACCATCTGAGGTCTGTGGGAAGGATATGAACAGAAGAAAAGGCCAGGTACCCACACCCTGTTAATATACACACCCTGTTAATATAAGGTTTTTGTTACAAACTTCAAATTGCCCTGTGAACTAAGCTGGTCTATATGAAAGGCTCACCGAGCTTAAGACTGGGGGTCACCTGGATATCCTTTGTTGTCTTTCCTCTTCTAAGCCTACATGAATTACGTTGTAACATGAAATAACATTTTTTTACAGTAAATTCACATTTTCAGATGTGGGGTTTTCTTTTACCAAGCAAGACACAACCTGTGGACCCTTTTAAAATTAGTTGTTCTTCCCCTTTATTATGGGGAGTTTAGGAGAGGGAAAACATGACTGTACCCTCTGGAAGTCTCTACAAAGTCAACTAATAAAAGTATATAATAATCATTTATTAATAATGATAAAATAAACTAATCATAAAACCAAACAATAGTCAACAGACTATCTTGAGACTGAAAATGCTCATCATACAGCAGTCTTTCCAATAATAATTCTCATGGGAAATAATATTGGTGTTCACATCTTCTAACCCAAAAAGTCAGTCATGATGTGTATCACCATTAACAGAGGTAGAAAACTACTATATAATTTCATACAGTAATTGCAGCAAATTAAGTTAAAAAATTTGCCTGTGAAAAAGTTCAGTTCTGTGATTTACTTTTGCCTGGGAAGTTAGGTAACTATTTCAAAAATTAAAATATCATAAAATTATTTCTGTGGATAAGAGGGATGCATTTATGCTAAGGGAAACCCCTTTATTACTTGAAAGTTATTACTCAGTGTTTCCCAACTGACCAAGTTTTTTAAGGCCCATCTTTAGCACTTTAAGGTTCTAAATTAAGACAATAATATAAAGTAGAAGTTTTCTAAAAATATATATATAAAATGTGCGAGGCAGATATAAGACAGTAATACTATGAACACTAGACATAGAACAGAGTCAGATAAAATGTCTATATAAAGGAAAGATATCCTTCTCCACCCAAAGCTTGGTTACGTACTATCCAAAACTAAGGCACACAACAGATTCAATTAACATGGTTTACCACATTATCTGAACTTGAAATATGAACCCTCACTAAAAGAGGCAAAAACACAGATGATATGGATAGCAAAGTATATCTGCATTATACAAAACATCAAAGAACAATTTTAGTAGTTCCTAGAAGAGGATGTTTAAGGAAGCCTTTCCTGAGAAACTCTGGTTCGTTCTGATCATTGCTACTATATCCATTATTTGCTTCACAAGGTATGCTGCAGATTATCTTCTAATTATCAAATTGAGGGTACGATGAGAAAAAAACAGTTTGTAAATCATATACTGATATGGGTCTCATATCCAGAATATACCCTTACAACTCAACAATATAAAGACAAATAACTCAACTTGGTGGCTCAGTGGTAAAAAGAATCTGCCTGCCAATGCAGGAGACTCATGTTTGATTCTTGGCCCAGGAAGATCCCCTGGAGGAGAAACGGCAACCCACTCCAGTATTCTTGCCTGGAGAGCACAATGGCACGGCATGGACATTCAGGTTATTTCCATTTGGGGACTTGTTATTAGTTTGCTAGGTTTGCCATAACAAAATACCACAAGACTAGGTGGCTTAAACAACAGAAACTTATTATCTTATAGCTGTGGAGGTTTGCCCACAAAGATTATTATGTTGCATTTTCATTTTGATTAAGTTCAAAGTGTTTTCTAAATTCTCTCAATTTCTTTGACCACGGGTTATTTAGAAGCATGTTATTTGGTTTTCAAAAATTAGCTTTTCTATAGACCCGACTGAAGCAACTCAGCAGCAGCAGCATAGACCTTTCTGTTGTTGATTTCCAACTTAATTCTATAGTAGTCAGAGAACATGTTGTATGATTTCAGCCCTTTAAATTTATTGAGACTTGTTTTATGGCCCAGAATATGATTAGTCTCAGTAAATGTGTGCTCCTGAAAAGAAGGTATATCCTGAAGTTGGGATGGATGGAGTCAGTTTCATAGTGTTGCTGAAGTCTGCTAAATTTTTGCTTGTTTTCTGTTTACTTAATTTTATGAAATTAGATAGTAGCAAGCTTCCCTGGTGGCTAAGACGGTAAAGAATCTGCCTGCAATGCAAGAGACCTGGGTTTGATCCCTGAGCTGGGAAGGTCCCAAAGAGAGGAGAATGGCAAGCCACTTCAGTATTCTTGCTGGAAAACCCCACAGACAGGAGAGCCTGGCGGGGTACAGTCCATGTGATAGCAAAGAGCCAGACACAACTGAGCAACTAAACAAGGATCTGAACAGACATTTCTCCAAAGAAAATATACAGATGGCTAACAAGCACATGAAAAGACATTCAACATCAACTGTCATTGGGGAAACGCAAATCACAACCACAAATAGATACCACCGCATACCTACCCACTAGGATGACTACAACCAAAAAGACAGTAACAAATGTTGGCAAGATTATGGAGAAACTGAAATCATCCTACATTGCTGATGGGAATGTAAAATACTTCAGTTGCTTAAGAAAACAGTTTGGCACTTCCTCAAAGTTACAACAGCTACATATATGACCCAGCAAGTTCACTATGAAGTACATACGGAAAAGAAGTGAAAACAAATATCCATACAAATAATGTCACTAACGTTCACAGCAGCTTATTCATAAGAGGCAAAAAATAGAAACAACTGTCTCACAACTGATGGATATACAAAATATAGTATGTTCATACAATGCAATAATATTTAACTGTAAAAAGCAATGAAGTGCTGATGTATGCTACTACATGGATGCATTCTGAAAACAAGAAGCCAGACACAAAAAGGTCACGTTATAATACTACATTTATATGAATTGTCTAGAATAGGCAAATAGATTGCCAAGGACTGGATCATAGTAGAAATGTGAAATGACTTCTAACCAGTATAGAGTTTCAGCTTCTTTTTTTGGATATGAAAGTATTAAGACAATTAGATAGTGATATGTGCACAACCTCCTCAAAAAACTAAAAACCACTGACCTCTATACACCGAGTGAATTTTTACAGTAACATAAGTTATATCTCAATTTTTAAAGCAAAAAAATTAAATTCAGGGTATGGACCACTGGACTTGGGATACTTCCTGCAAACAAGAGTCAATATAACAAACGGTTCATACTGGGATTAGACCAAAAACAATGTACAAGTGTAAGAAACATGAAAACGATTTTTAAAAGTATTTGCAAATGAAGTAAAGATCATTTGGAGGGTAGTGACTAACAAGTCTTTAACTTGAAACTACAAAAAGTAACAGCTATGTTTATTCACATCTACCCAACACCCAGATTCCATTCAGCAGAAGGGTGGACACAAGGAAATAAGAATCGAAAGAGAAGTTCAGAAGCACACCAAAGCCTCTCTACTGAGCTTTCTGAGCCAGTCTGCAAAGCAGAGGAAAAAAACAATCTCATTATTTTATATACACCTTTATTTGCTACAGAAAATATTCTTTTTCTGCTTCCAAATACCAAATACAACCTCTAAAGGATGAAAATTTGCCAATACTAAGTGTACTTCAAGAATGAATGCACCACTGATTTTAGGGAAAGCCAAAAATGAGTTTTGTGCAAAGTACAGCTTCCAATTGGGTGAGTTTACTTAGAAGGGACACTGCTGTGAATGACAATATTGTCTTTGCCAAGCTGAGTTAAAAAACAACTAATATTATTGTAGAGTTTTACAATGGAATCCTTAAATAAAGGAAACAATCCTCCCCTGAGCTAAGGAGAGAGGTATGTTGCACACCCCAACTAGCCTAACAAAGAGACCACTTTTTAACCTGTACTAGAAAATCCAACAATTTATATCTGCAAACCTGTAACCTATATACCCCCTACATGAAACACAGACTGAAGTTTAAACAGGCAACTCAGTCTAGTCCTTTTATATGTCTGCTTGTTTCACACGACAGGAACGCCTTTTCCACTTTCATCAAAATAAAGCAAAAATCCACCACCTTCTTCATGAAGCCTTCCTTCATCATCTCAGGCAATTTTTTTTCACTTCTAAATGCCCCCAGAACTTGCTTGCATCTATCTTATGGCACATTTTGCCTTGCACTGAATACACTATATTTTAAATAGTTCTTCAAAGTTAAGGCAACTTCCCCAATATCTTTGTTTCCTCACAGTGCCTGATATACAAGACATATGCTTAATAAATATTTAAATAAAGTTTGTACTCAACTAACTGCCTTCTGCTCCTAAAAAACAGCACTAGTGCAAGTGGCTAAGCAATTAGGCAAGTACTCAGAAGTGGCAAGTCCCCACAGACACTAAATACCAAATTTTCACTCTAGAAGAGATTCCATAAGGCTAAAAAAATGGCATGCTTCCTACAACTGCTCCAGCTATAAGCACATTTGAGGCACTCGGAGCAATAACTTTCTGTTAGTAAGAGACTCATCCAGCTATCCTTTTTCCAGCAAGCTAGAGCTAAGCTGAAATCGTCACAACTTACCCTAGATTGGGAAGAGTTTTTTGAGAATATAGCAAGGATGAGGAACAGCCAAGCAATAAGTTACATCATATCATGCAGCAGAGAGAACCTTGATCTTCCCAGAATGGAAGCTCATTCTAGTCCCTGAGGACTCAATAATCAACTGGCTACCAAATATCCATCTTGATCATCATCACTGTCTGAACCTGCTAACTCCAATTCAACTAAAACTTAGTAACAGAAACACCAACATCTCCACTTCCACCTCCACAGTCATGACCCTCACCTCTTTCCAAAAAAAAAAGGTGGGGGGAGTATTAAATTTTGGAAATGAGAATTCACTTGTAATCCAAAGACTGCTATAAATTAAAAATCATTTAGAAAGCAATGACCCTAAAGTATTAAGATAACCAGTCAAGAGAATCAAATAGAGGATTAACTGTTCAGAACCAATCCCATTAAAATAAAACAGGAATTATTACATTTGCTAGTGACAGAGTTGCCTTTGGGATTGTATATAAATAAGGATCATTGCCACCTCTCTTGCATGTAGAAAGTTAACATTACAATTTACATAGAACTGTCTTCTTAAAGAACAAAATTACACACAATAAAAGAGAAAATATGAGACCCAACTGATTTTAATTGGGATACTATCAACTATGTATTACTCCTCAGATTAAAATACTGATCTGCACTCTGGACTCTATAATCTCCTGAACTTTACTACCTTGAAAGTGGAGATTTAGAGTTAAAAAAATGCTTTTAAGGAAAACTGATAACCAGATTAAAATCCTCCCTTAAAAAATGAATCTAAAATTTGATATTCAACTCAGGTATTTACAGAAGGATTTTATTAGAGAGAAAAATAAAAACACTTTGTCAAGCAGCAGTAACTCACCACTAAGACTAAGCAATGACTGATTTAAAAAAGGGGGGGGCTGAAGCAAGAGGGAAGAACTCTAAGCAAACAATAAGATAAACAACCATCTAAACCAGAGCAACAGTAATTTAAGAAATCTATAGGGTTATACTTATCAATTTCATAATCTTTAAAAAATTAAAGTCCCTCTGCAAAAAAAATCATTAAAAAAGTGAAAGAAATAAAAGAACTAAAAATTCTTCAAAATAATATCAGGATTCTGTATTGACTCACAATTCTGAAAACTCATTAATTTCATGTTTCTCAAAACCTCTACATGCCCTATAAAGTCTCTCATATGACAGTTACAAATAATACATAATTTTAAAAGTGCTAAAGCTGATGTTACATTTTAGGAACTGTAAGACAGACTTCAAAGAATAAAACCAGCAGAGACAGAGCAGAGTAAATGATAACTGATAACCAGAAGGCTGATTCCTGAAGGACAGAGCTTGGATTAGTAGTAGGGAAATTTTAAATATAGCCACAACACAAATTATGCCAAAAAATGGATTTATACCTTTACTACTCACACAAGTATATGTTTTAAAATGTCACTTTTAACCTGTGGACAACCAAAGTGATACCAGATACCTTAGAGCATTGTTGCTTATATTAATTTTGGTTACAGTCTAAATCCTAAACAAAATTCACATACATTTTCATACTGCAACGCCGAGAAAATGGAAGGGTTTATATTCTCTAACTAAAAGTTACCTTATTTT
>SJYQ01050312.1:0-18310 GCA_006410935.1 Redunca redunca
CTCCACCAGGCTTCTTAACCACTCAGGAGGCAGCCCCTGCTCACGACCAGAAGGACTATCTATTACCCTAGGCAGTTGCCCACCCACTGCTTTTGAAACAGCTCACAGTTCATTCTCTGGGCGAGATATTGCTGTTAGCGATGATCTCAGCATTTGGACCTATACCTGTCTGGATCTGGCTAGTCCCTGGATGACCCAGCGAGATTCTGTGATCTGGCTTCTGGACAGACCCAACTTTGCTCCTGGCCTCAGGGTGGGGGGCAGGGCATGATTTGGGATATTTTTGGTTCTCGGTAACAGACACCCTACTCGAGCTGGTTGAATCAGTGAGGACGTTTATTGTGTCACTTAATAGGAAGTCCCACGGGAGGGTGGTCTCCAGGGAAGCTGATCCAGCCTCTCAGTGAGGACGTAAAGACCAAAATTCATGTGCTTCTTTGTATACTCCCTCCCTGACACTGGAGATGGTGCCAGTCTGCCCTTCGTGCATGGAAACACCTTCTTGCTCACAGCCTTACCAACAGAATGTATTGTCGAACATTTGGAATTCTGCCAATCTGATAGGGGATAAGTGGTGTAACAGTGTCATTTCAATTTTAATTGCTCTTACGATGAGCGAATTGAGCATTTTTTCATATACTTAAGGGCTATTTGTTTTTTCTTTTCTGTGACCTTTGTCTTCTTCATCTCTCTTGCTCATTTTCCATTCAGGTAGTTGACCTTGGATGCAGGTTTTTTTCCATCTCTCTGCTCTGGCTTTTTCAGTGCTTGCTTCCTGCTCAGGGTGGAACCAAGAGGGCAGCAGCAGCTTCCCAACCTTGAGATGCTCAGAAATCAGGAGTGTCACTTTCTGTTTGTACCTAACCCAGTTCTACTTCCCAACCCTCTTCTCCCTGTTCTGTTTCTTTTTTGTTGTCATTATTTGGTTTTTTTTTTCGGCTGCACCATGCGGTTTGCAGGATCTTAGTTCCCTGACCAGGGCTGGAAACTGGGTCCTCTGCAGTGGAAGCTCCGAGTCCTAACCACTGAACTGCTAGGGAAGTCCCATCCTGTTTTTCCTTTGGATAAGAAGAAATTGACTTGCCTAGTTTGCTTTGCAGTGAGGAGTGGCCATGAGAAACAGTCCTGCCCAATGAGATGAAGGTGGGAACATGTGAGGGACTTTTGGGGAAAGATGTGGTTAGAAAAAGCACAGGTGTCGGGCTTCCCTGCTGGTCCAGTGCTTATGAATCGCCTGCCAATGCAGGGGGACATGGATTTGAAGACCCTGCATGCCAGGGGGGAGCTAGGCCCGTGAGCTACAACTACAGAGCCCAGGCTCTAGAGCCCTCGAGCCAAAACTACTGAAGCCCGTGTGCCTAGAGCCTGTGCTCCACGACAAGAGAGGCCCCTGCAGTGAGAAGCCTGTTCTCTGCCAACTAGAGGGTAGCCCCCCGCTCTCCACAACTGGAGAAAGCAATGAAGACCCAGCACGGCCAAAAATAAACTAAAAGCACAGGTGTCGTGGGCACAGCCCCTCTCTTCCTGTCTGGCTGGAGTGGCAGCCTTCTTGACACCATAAACAAAGACAGAGACAGTCGTAGGAATGTTGATCCTAGTGTTACTAGACCCACCAAACCAATGCCAGGAACCACCTGCCTCCAGCCTTCGTATATAGCTCACTGAGTATCTTCACTCCTAAACTACATTTGTTGGCGTGTAGGTGGAAGGAGGTACGTTCTGTTACCTGCTGATGAAAACATCTCTAACCAGTGCATTGTGGCTTTCTCTTAGAAAAAACTTCCCAGCAGTTCACCCTTCCTCTTTCCCTGGACTTTTCCTCAGGATATTGGACGCACTGGTCCCGAACCAACCACCTCAAGGGGCATAGGATTTCCCTTAGGTCGATGGGGTCACTCATCACTCATGGGCTGGGGGCAACATTCCCTGAGGCATATGGACGCAGGGAAGAGAGGTGAAAACCAGAGGCGAGAGGCTTGTGGCATTTTCAGAAACCGAGGGGGTGAGAAATGGCTGCTCGGTAGCCAGGCACGGGGTCTCCTGCAGTGAGTGAGACAGTGGCCTCAGCTTGGGACTGTGCCTGGGGGAGCGACTTGTGTGTCGCCTCTGTGGACCCCCTGCCCTGTCATCCTGCTCTAGGGCACTGCTGGCCTCCACCTGTGTGCAGAGGTTTGCAACCTGTCCCACCTGTCCGGCAATCAGGTCTTGTAAACCATGAATGCAGTTACATGAACTACATACACCTCTCTCAGTGAGCGCAAAGAAGTAGTTGTATTCCTTTAAGACAAAAACTTTCCTTGATAAATGAATAGATTATATTAGTTTATAAAGTCCCTGAGGACAGGGGTATATCTTTCTTATTTTCTGCTATACCTCCAATCCCTAGCAATTGGTTAAAATTGTTGAACAGAACAGAGCTTTTGGACATAGTTTTTTGGGGAGGGGTGGGGGGTGCCAAGCGGCATGTGGGATCTTAGTTCCCTAACCAGGGATTGAGCCCGTGCCCCTTGCATTGGGAATTTGAGTCTTATTTTTTAAATATTTGTATTTATTTATTTGGCTGCACCAGGTCTTCGCTGCGGCACAAGGAATCTTAGTTGTGGCATGTGGGATCTAGCTTCCTGACCAGGGATTGAACCTGGGTCTCCTGCATTGGCAGAACAGAGTCTTAGGCTGCTGGACCACCAGGGAAGTCACAAACACAGACATTGACATCAATCACCCCACTAATTTGGGGGCTCTGATAATTCAGTCTGCTACCATCTGACTGAATTATACTTCACTACCAGACAACAATAAGAAGTCTGTTTGGAGACCTACTAAATCCAGGATATCTGCTTTTAGCATTTCAAGCCAAGGGTGCTATGGAACTGGGGATGATGAACCCATTCTGGCTCCCAGGAATCATCATTTCCTTTTCCGGGCCTTCCCAAGTTCAGTTCAGTTCAGTTCAGTCGCTCAGTCGTGACTGACTCTTTGCGACCCCATTCATCGCAGCACACCAGGCTTCCCTGTCCATCACCAGCTCCCACCCCTTTATCACTGTTCAGCCCCCTGGCTCAATGTTTGAAGTCCCCATTTTCTTTCCTTTCAAAATCAAGAATGGCCTTTTCACTATCTCCAACCTTCCAGCTCATTTTCTGTTGGAATATTTCCAAGCCCACAGGCACTGCCTCAGCGTCCCATTTCTCAGTGGAAGGGATATAATTAGTGCAGGCCAAAGGACCCTGGGGGCTTCCCAGGTAGCTCAGCTGGTAAAGAATCTGCCTGGAATGCAGGAGACCCCAGTTCAATTCCTCGGTCGAATCCCAAGATGCCTGGCGGGCTACAGTCTGCTGCTGCTGCTAAGTCACTTCGGTCGTGTCCGACTCTGTGCGACCCCATAGACAGCAGCCCACCAGGCTCCCCTGTCCCTGGGATTCTCCAGGCAAGAACACTGGAGTGGGTTGCCATTTCCTTCTCCAATGTTACATTTTATGAGGTCGCAAAGAGTTGGACATGACTGAGCAACTCAGCACAGCACGCAGCACAACAGACCTGTTTCAAGGAGCTAGAGGTTCATTTACAAACTCTCCAACCTGCCTTGGGGATAGCAAAGAGCTAGTTCCTCCCTGAGTTGCTTGCACACTTCTCCAGGTCTGAAAGGCAAAGGTCCCATTGCTGACAGGTTCCGACCTTCTAAGATTCCACTCCCAGCATCTAACGCAGGCCTGCTCTTCCTTTCATCTCTTTGCTCTAAACAAAACCTCCCTTTCACTGTCCTCCATGGCAATGTTCTATTACATTTGTTTATTTCCTCCATTATAAAAAATAACATAAGCTCAGGGACCAGTGGTTAAGACTCCGGTGGTCCAGTGGTTAAGACCGTGCTGTGCTTCCAGTACAGATGGCACGCGTTTGATCCCCAGTCAGGGTACTAAGATCCCACATGCTGCACAGCATGGCCCAGAAAAAGAAATAAATTAATTAATTAAAAGGTAACTTTAAAAAAAAGTGATATAAGCTTATAAGCTCATTTAAGAAAATGTAGGAAATCTAGCTGGGCTTCCCTGATAGCTCGGTTGGTAAAGAATCTGCTTGCAATGCAGGAGACCCCGGTTCGATTCCTGGGTCGGGAAGATTCCCTGAAGAAGGTATAGGCTACCCACTCCAGTATTCCTGGGCTTCCCTCGTGGCTCCGCTGGTAAAGAATCCACCTGAAATGCAGGAGACCTGGGTTTGATCCCTGGGCTGGGAAGATCCCCTGGAGAAGGGAAAGGCTACCCACTCCAGTATCCTGGCCTGGAGAATTCCGTGGACTGTAGAGTCCATGGGGTCGCAAAGAGTCAGGCATGACTGAGAGACTTTCACTTTCAGAAAATCCAGTTAAGTAGGAAGATGGAGTAAGGAAACATACTTCCCCTTTTACCTAAAGTCAAGCACAGTCAATGACGACCTGTTGAGGCAAGGAATATTGTCGTGGTCTGGGCGCGGGTTGGAAAAGAATTTCCAGACATGAGACAGAATGAGAGGGAAATAAAGTTTATTAGAATGGGAGACACTGTTAGAACAGTGGGCCAGTTCAAAGGAGAACTGATATTGAACAGGGGTCCTTAGTCCACTTTTATACCCAGGGTACAGGGAGTGGGATGGGGTCTTGCAGGTCACTTGCTGATTGGATGAGGCACATATACTGAGCAGGGGAAGAGTAAGGCAAATACCTTCTCCCTACAGGGTAAGAGGGGAGACAGGTTATACTGTGCAGGAGGACCCGAAATCTGCTAATAGTTACAACATGGGGGACGGAAGGACAATAAGGGTCTGGTTTTTCTGTTCCTGCATTCTAAGACCCTCCTTGGTTTTATCTGCTCTTTAGTCCTTGGGTTACCACAAATATGGCTTTATTTGGAAAGCCCACAGATGGAGAAGATGGCAGACTAAAGTTTCAAAATAACCATCTATTTGAGGTCTGGATGCCAGATTCTTTTATAGAACCAGAGAAACGATGAGGAACTAAAATCAAAAGGCAGAATAAAAATGGAGAGGCAACGAGGAAGTAAATAAAAAGGGCCATCAGTCTTGCAGAACATCTCCGGGAATGGCCAGCTTTGAGGAAGGGTGTGTTAGTCTCTTCTTTCATGTAGCCAGTCACAGGTGGGCTCAGATCGAGAAACCTGTATGCAGGTCAGGAAGCAACAGTTAGAACTGGACATGGAACAACAGACTGGTTCCAAATAGGAAAAGGAGTATGTCAAGGCTGTATATTGTCACCCTGCTTATTTAACTTATATGCAGAGTACATCATGAGAAACGCTGGGCTGGAGGAAGCACAAGCTGGAATCAAGATTGCCAGGAGATATATCAATAACTTCAGATATGCAGATGACACCACCCTTATGGCAGAAAGTGAAGAGGAAATAAAAAGCTCTTGATGAAAGTGAAAGAGGAGACTGAAAAAGTTGGTTTAAAGCTCAACATTCAGAAAACTAAGATCATGGCATCTGGTCCCATCACTTCATGGCAAATAGATGGGGAAACAGTGGAAACAGACTTTTTGGGGGCTCCAAAATCACTGCAGATGGTGATTGCCGCCATGAAATTAAAAGATGCTTACTGTTTGGAAGAAAAGTTATGACCAACCTAGATAGCATATTCAAAAGCAGAGACATTACTTTGCCACCAAAGGTCCATCTAGTCAAGGCTATGGTTTTTCCAGTGGTCATGTATGTGTTAGGTAGGTAGAATAGGGAAAAGGAGTCCAAAATGGCGGTGGCTAAAAGACAAGGAAGGGAAAAGCCTGTGAAAATAGAGCAAAAAAAAAGTCTGAGGACCGCAGTAAGGACCTCAGGTAAAACAAACAACACTCCAGGCTGGCCCAATTTACATAGGACAGGCCCAGGGAGAGATAAACATCTAAATAGAGGAGCCAAAGCTAGCTCTCCCTCTCTCTCTCCCCCGTGCGCTGGGGCGCTCTTCTCCTCGTGTCCTTGGATCGATATGCCCTCACGCCTCGAAGATGGATTTTCCTGCTATCTTGTAAATAAAATAGAGCTGTAACACTGAGCTGGAACACTGATTTGTCTAAGAGCTGTAACATGGTCCATTCAAGACCTGAGAGCTATCACATGGTCTATCCAAGACCCAAGAGCTGTGACACGCCGCCGAGGGGGCTTTAATGTCCGTCACTCCAAGTCTTTGTTGTGACGAGACAAAGAACCGAGGAACACACACTTGCGTGACAGATGGATGTGAGAGTTGGACTGTGAAGAAGGCTGAGCACCAAAGAATTGATGTTTTTGAACTGTGGTGTTGGAGAAGACTCTTGTGAGTCCCTTGGACTGTAAGAAAATCCAACCAGTCCATTCTAAAGGAGGCTAGTCCTGGGTGTTCATTGGAAGGACTGATGCTGAGGCTGAAACTCCAATACTTTGGCCAACTCATGAGAAGAGTTGACTCATTGGAAAAGACCCTGATGCTGGGAGGGATTGGGGGCAGGAGGAGAAGGGGACGACCCAGGATGAGATGGCTAGATGGCATCACTGACTCGATGCACACGAGTCTGGGTGAACTCTGGGAGTTGGTGATAGACAGGGAGGCCTGGCTTGCTGCGATTCATGGGGTTGCAGAGTCAGACATGACTGAGTGACTGAACTGACTGACTGACTGAGCTCAACAGTCAGGCTGAGGGGCTGGGTTTTCTGAAGTAGGCCATTATGTATGATGATAACAACAATAGCCACGAAAGCAAGTCAAAGAAACACTTCCAACATGAAGTCAGAATTAGTTTTTCTCTGCCTTGGGAGCACAGTGTCAGCCATGGTAAAATAGGAGGGAAAGGCACCAGGCAGAAGTTCTGAAAGAATGACATAGCCCAAGGGCACAACATAGACCAACTGGAATCAAATGGGTCCAAGATGCAGACAAGTCAGCTTTGACTAGACCTCGACCCTCAGTCAGCAAGCTAGATGACACACTCAGAGGTACCATGATGGTCCCAAAGTTGACCATCAAAGACCAAAAACAGGCAGTAGTCCAACCCCTGGAAATCCCCTCCATTTCCCCAAAATAGTTGGAATAATCCTCCCACTCATTAGCCTATGAAATTATCCAGCCCATAAAAGCTAACCACAACCCCTTTTGAGGCCACTGTATTCACCCTCTGTGATGGCCCATGCTTTGTGGAGTGTTTGTCTCTCTGAATAAATTCACTTGTTGCCTATCACTTTGTCTCTCACTGAATTCTTTCTGCTGTGAGACATCAAGAACCTGAGCCTGGCCTTTCTCACTCCCTGGCCATCTTGGTGGCTGCTCTTGGTTGGAGGCATCCCGCACCTAAGGCAGGGAGATGGTGGCCACCAAGAAGATGAAAAACTCACTGGAGTCAATCAACTCTAGGCTCCAACTGGTTATGAAAAGTGGAAAGTATGTGCTGGGGTACAAGCAGACTCTGAAAAGGATCAGACAAGGCAAAGTGAAACCAGTCATCCTCACCAACAACTGCTCAGCCTTGAGGAAATCTGAAATAGAGTATTATGCCATGTTGGCCAAAACTGGTGTCCATCACTACCATGGCAATAATATTGAATTGGGCACAGATGTGAAAAGTACTACAGAGGTATGCACTCTGGCTATGATTGATCCAGATGATTCTGATATCATTAGAAGCATGCCAGAACAGACTGGTGAAAAGTGAATCATGTACAATTTTTCTTTAATAAAACTGGCAAGAAAGAGCTTGTTAAAAAGAAAGAAAGAAAGAAAGAAAGAACCTGAGCCTGTAACCAGGTCTGTGATCTCAGTTTGAAGACTGTGGGTTTCAGCTCAGTTCAAGTTCCAATCTGGGTTTTGGCTGGGTTTGAGTCCCAGCACATGGGTTCTAGTCTCAATCTAAGGTAAACGGCTTCAATTGGACCACCAGAGAAGTCCCTTGAAGAGATTCTTACCTTAGTTTCTTCACCTCTGGAAATTTTCTATGGTGAACATAGGTTGCTTTTGTAATCACAGAAATGTAACACACATTACAGGCTGAACCATCCCCTCAAGTTCATATGCTGAAGTGCTTACCCCCGGTACCTCTGTATGTGGCTGGATTTGAAGAAAGGGCCTTTAAGTAGGTATTTAAGTGAAAAAGAAGGTCATTAGGGTGGGCCCTACTCCAGTATGGACCCTGCTCCACACTTCCCAGGCAGCACTAGTGGTAAAGAACCCGCCTGCCAATGCAGGAGACATAAGAGACATGGTTTGACCACTGGATAGGGAAGATGCCCTGGAGGAGGGCATGGCAACCCACTCCAGGATTCTTGCCAGGAGAATCCCATGGAGAGAGGAGTCTGGGGCTACAGCCTATGGGGTTGCAAAGAGTCACACATGACTGAAGCGACTGAGCAGGCATGCAGCACTACTCCAATGTGACCACTGTCCTTCTAAGAAGAGGGGCTTAGGACACAGATACTCATAGAAAGAGGCCCAGGGAGATGTTGTTTAGGCATTCAGTCATGTCCAGCTCTTTGTCACCCCATGGACTGCAGCATGCCAGGCTTCCCTGTCCTTCACCAACTCCCAGAGCTTGCTCAAACTCATGTCCATTGATTTGGTGATACCATACCACCATTTCATCCTCTGTCGTCCCCTTCTCCACCTGCCTACAACATTTCCCAGCATCAGGGTCTTTTCCAATGAGTCACTTCTTCACATCAGGTGGCCAATGTATTGGAGCTTCAGCTTCAGCATCAGTCCTTTCAATGAATATTCAGGACTGATTTTCTTTAGGATTGACTGGTTGGATCTCCTTGCAGTCCAAAGGACTCTCAAGAGTCTTCTCCAACATCACAGTTTGAAACCATCAATTCTTCGGCACTCAGCCTTCTTTACGTTCAACTCTCACATCTATACATGACTCCTGGAAAATGCCAATTTGACTGTACTGACCTTTGTTGGCAAAATAATGTCTCTGCTTTTTAATATGCTGTTTTTGTTTTTCATGGCTGCAATCACTGTCCACAGTGATTTTGAAGCCTGAGAAAATAAAGTCAATCATTGTTTCCCCATCCATTTGCCATGAAGTGATGAGATTGGATGTCATGATCTTTGTTTTTTCAATGTTGAGTTTTAAGATAGCTTTTTCACTCTCCACTTTCACTTTCATCAAGAGGCTCTTTAGTTTCTCTTCGCTTTCTGCCGTATGAATGGTGTCATCTGCATATCTTAGGTTATTGATATTTCTCCCAGCAATCTTGATTCCAGCTTGTGCTTCATCCACCCTGGCATTTCACATGATGTACTCTGTAAGTTAAATAAGCAGGGTGACAATATACAGCCTTGACATACTCCTTTCCCAGTTTTGAACCAGTCCATTATTCCATGTCCGGTTCTAACTGTGGTTTCTTGACCTGCATACAGGTTCCTCAGGAGGCAGGTAAGGTGGTCTGGTATTCCCATCTCTTGAAGAATTTTCCACAGTTTGTTGTGACCCACAGAGTCAAAGGCTTTAGAGTAGTCAGTGAAGCAGAAGTAGATATTTTTTTTGGAACTCTCTTACTTTTTCTAATATCCAATGGATGTTGGCAATTTGATCTCCTGTTCCTATACTGTTTCTAAATCCAGCTTAAACATCTGGAAGTTCTTGGTTCACGTACTGTTAAAGCCTAGCATGGAGGATTTTGAGCATGACCTTGCTAGCATGTGAAATGAGTATGATTGTGAGGTAGTTTAAACATTCTTTGGGATTGGAATGAAAAGTGACCTTTTCCAGTCCTGTGGCCACTGCTAAGGTTTTCAAATTTGCTGGCATATTGAGTGCAGCACTTTCACAGCGTCATCTTTTAGGATTTGAAACAGCTCAACTGGAATTCCATCACCACCACTAGCTTTGTTCATAGTGATGCTTCCTAAGGCCCACTTGACTTCGCACTCCAGGATGTCTGGCTCTAGGTGAGTGATCACACCATCGTGGTTACCTGGCTCATTAAGATCTTTTTCGTATAGTTCTGTGTATTACTGCCACCTCTTCTTAATATCTTCTGCTTCTGTTAGGTCCATACTGTTTCTGTCCTTTATTGTGCCCATGTTTGCATGAAATGTTTCCTTGGTATTCTTGGTTTCCTTGGTATTCTTGGTATCTCGAGATCTCTAGTCTTTCCCATTCTGTTGTTTTCTTCTATTTATTTGCATTGTTCACTTAGGAAGGCTTTCTTATCTCTACTTGCTACTCTTTGGAACTCTGCATTCAGATGGGTCTAGCTTTCATTTACTCCTTTGCCTTTTGCTTCTCTTTTTTTCTCAGCTATTTGTAAGGCCTCCTCAGTCAATCATCTTACCTTTTGCATTTCTTTTTCTTGGGGATGATTTTGATCACTGCTTCCTGTACAATGTTATGAACCTCTGTCCATAGTTCTTCAGGCACTCTATCAAATCTAATGCCTTGAATCTATTTGTCACTTCCACTGTATATGCATAAAGGATTTGATTTCAGTCATACATGAATAGCCTAGTGATTTTCCCTACTTTCTTTAATTTAAGTCTGAATTTTATAATAAGGAGTTCATAATCTGAGCCATAGTCAGCTCCCAGTCTTATTTCTGATAACTACAGAACTTCTCTGTCTTTGGCTACAAAGAATATAATCAGTCTGATTTCAGTGTTGTAGCCTTGCGTTTCGGGAAACAAACTCACTCAGAAGGACGATGCAGATAGTGGAGTGCAGTTTATTACACCGGTGGGCCCAAGGCAGAGTCTCCTCTTAGCCAAGGACCCCAACCAGTTTTTGTGAAAAACCTTATATACCTTAAGAGTACTTGCTCAATCCGACCTCCCCAAATTCCTTGAAACTAGTCTGGCTGGACAAGGTAAAAGAGAGATACGATCAAAGTTAACCCATGATTCATGTGTCACAAGACTAGATAAACAGTGGATATTTATCAATAGGCCTATGGTCATATCCCGATAAACATAATGGAATTTACGATTTTGTTCTGTTACAGAGATAATTAGCATATTCTTTTAGGCAATGGAGAGTCCAAGTACAAGTCCTGAGGCTCTTTTATCAGGGGGTCTGGTTTTCCACTGGTATGCCATTTCTATAGACGCCGGGCATGAAGTTCAGAGTCCATTGGGAGGGTGACCATGTGTGTAGCCGAATGTTCACAGCCTGGCCTAAGATGGAGTCCAGCTCTATCTGTTTCCTCCTTCATCAGTACTTACCATCTGGTGATGTCCACGTGTAGAGTCGTCTCTTGTGTTGTTGGAAGAGGGTGTTTGCTATGACGAGTGCGTGGCACTGGAGAAGAAGGCCATCTGCAAACGGAAGCCTCAGAAGGAGCCAGCACCTTGATCTTGGACTTCTAAGCTTCAGAAGTATAAGAAAATAAATTTCTGCTGTTGAACCCCCCCAGTCTCTGGTATTTGTTACAGTAACACTAACAGACGAATATACCGTGTCATTAAAAAGAGAAAGAAGGCAATCAATACAACAAGTTCTTGGCGTTTCAGATGTTCACAGTGGAGGTTACTGCTGATAATAAGAAAGGCATGGGTTTAGGAAGTAATTTGTAACTTTATTTTTTCCTGGCTGAAATTTGAGCCTCAGCCTGTAGGGCAAGCAGAGGATCCAGCAGAGCCAAGATGAGGCATCTTTACTACAAGCTGCCACTGGCGGCCACCTACACAGGCACTGGAGAGTATTTACAGAGACTTAAAGACAGGTCTCTTCCTGATGAATGGTCCTGAGTAGAAAGCCTGCCCCTGGGGCAAGGAAGAGAAAGGGAGGAACAAAGAGAAGGGTGGTTCTTTTGAAAAAGTCTTCAAAAGAGCAGACAGTGCAAGGTCCAAGCTGGTGATGACTCAGGCCCACCACATTCTCCAGGCAGAGTTCTGATTTTCCGTGGGTCCCCGTTATTGTTGTTGTTCAGTCACTAAGTCATGCCCGACTCTTTGCGACCCCATGGACTGCAGCATGCCAGGCTTCCCTGTCCTTCACCATGTCCCAGAGTTTGCTGAGATTCATATCCATCGAGTCAGTGATGCCATCCAACCATCTCATCTTCTGTCATGCCCTTCTGCCCTTCTCCTCCTGCCTTCAATCTTTCCCAGCTTCAGGGTCTTTTCCAGTGAGTTGATTCTTTCCATCAGGCGGCCAAAGTATTGCGGCTTCAGCTTCAGCATCAGTTCTTCCAATGAACATTCAGGGTTGAGTAGGCCCCAGACCCTTTTAGAAACTGAACAAAAGTAAGAGAAGGATGCCTAGGCATAAATGGGGCAGGGGTTGTGTCTTCCCCTTCCAATATTTATGTACCCTAATTGAACTTCCTTTCTAGTTAAAAACATAGAAAGGGCTGTCACACATGCCAACGTGGTGTGAGTCGATACTCGGCAATTAATGGCACTGTTTCAATTGAGATCCTGTCAGCAAACAAAGTGCCCACCACCGAGTAAGAGATAAAACCTGACTGAAGGGTAAAAGGGCAGTCAGATGGAAACTGGGAAGAAGCCAGGAACCAGAAGAAACATTTCCACGAAACAGGAGGCAAAGGCTCCATGGAGGTCTACCCTGATTCTCCAGAAAGCAAGGTGGAATGGAGGACCTGAAGAAGTATCTTTTTTGCATAACGTGCCCTAGGAGAGGGGCTTCCCAGGTGGAGCTAGTGGTAAAGAATCCCTCTGCCAATGCAGGAGTCACAGGAGACATGGCTTCCATCCCTGGGTTGGGACTGTTTCCTGGAGGAGGAACTGGCAACCCACTCCAGTATTCTTGCATGGGAAATTCCATGGACAGAGGAGCCTGGTGGGCCACAGTCCATGGGGTTGCAAAGAGTCAGACACGACTGGGCAACTGAGCATGCACACTGCAGCGGGGGCATCCTGGGCTGCCCTTGCAGCCCAGAAATGTTTCCTCTTGAGCAGAAGCGCATCAGAGAGCAGGAAGCTAGGTGGAACCAAGTGTTGGACACAGGTGAAACGAGCCTGTGCGATGAGAAAGTGAAATTATGAACATACAGGTAAGTGGCCAAGCTCAGGGATTCTTCTATGCATGGGGACATGTGAGGCTTGCTGAGTTCACTGGACTCCCTCCTATACATCCTGAATGCCAGACAATGAACAAAGTAGTGGAGATTAAAACCTTTTTGCCTTATTGGCAAACGGGAAAGTATAAGAATGTTCATCACAGAGCTATTCATATTTGTGAAAAATTGTCCTCAACTAGGGGCTGCTGAAATAGATGATCGGGCATTGTTTGAAAATGACTTTCAGGCAGCCATCTAAAATGATGGTGTAGAAAATGGTCTAAAGAGCTTTCTCACTCCTACTTTGAGCCATGGGGTCATTTTTCCTTTGAACTTTTATTTTGGGGTGGGGAGTGGGGGCCAAGCAGCACATGGGATCTTAGTTTCCTGTCCAAGAATCGAACCTGTGCCCCCCGCAATGGAAGGGCAGCATATTAAACACTGGACCACCAGGAAAGTCCCTCCACTGAAGTTTTCAAAGCAGATTTAACCTTCAGGGTGGGATGCAAGTAGCCACACCCTTTCCTTCCTTGACACTCACTGCAGTGTGAGATGATGTCTCCCAAGTGTTCGCTGCACTAGGTTCAGATCACACTGGGACCACCTACAGGGCAAGACCCTTTAGCCTCTCTTATGCTCAGTTCTGGGCTTCCTTGGTGACACAGTCAGTAAAGAATCCACCTGCAATGCAGGAGACTCAGGTTCAGTTCCTGGGTTGGGAAGATCCCCTGGAGAGGGAAATGGCAATCCACTCCAATATTCTTGTCGGAAAAATTGCATTCTGGACAGAGGAGCCAGGCGGGCTACAGTCCAGGGGGTCGCAAGAGTCAGACATGATTTAGCAACTAAACCACCACCACCATCCTCTGTTCTGCTATGTAAAGCAGAGGGAATAAGAGCAGACAGCCTTTTACTTTATGTCCTAAGGGAGATGAGACACGCATGGTGACAGCCCAGAATGTTTATTATAGGAGACCAAGTCCCCATCCCACACTTGCTGACCTTGATGGTGCAGATCCTGACTTAGCTACCTTTCTCCCCGGTGGCCTTGGACAAAGAACTTCTTTCCCTCTGTAAAATGAGGATAACAAACATGTGGCTAAAGTGCTTATATTGAGAATTAATATTAATATATCTAAACTATTCTGTCCAGTAGAGTAACCATCAGCTACCTGCATCCATGGAGCACTTGAAAATGTGGCTCCTTCAGACTGAGGTGTGCCCTAAGTATAAATTCATGCTGGATTTTGAAGACTTAATAATAAAAAGAGAATGCAAAGTATCTCACAGATAATTAATATTTTACATCTTTTAGGTTAAATAGAATATATTTTAGAGTTATTTTAACTTTTAAAAAAACTTTCAATAATACCGAGCAGTTACTAATTTTCCCCTGGATATCTCCCATATATTCATTAGGTATACATGTTTATTACTTGGAGAAGGGAATGGCTACCCACTCTGGTATTCTTGCCCAGAGAACCCCATGGACAGAGGAGACTGGTGGGCTACAGTCCATGGGGTCACAAAGAGTTGAACACGACTGAGCAACTAACACTTTCACTTTTCTTCTTCATACATGCTTGTATTAACATACATGTCTGTTTGTATTTCTTCCTATCTAAAATTTTTTTGGTCATGCCAAATAACATGTGAGATCCTAGTTCCCTGAACGGGAACTGAACCTGTGACTCTTGCATTGGAAGCCTGAAGTTTAACCAATGCAATGGACCACCAGCAAAGTCCCCAGAGACCTTTTTTTTTTTTTTTGAGGGGGTTAGGGTTAGGGATCTTACTTCCCTGACCAGGGATTAAATTTGAGCCCCCTGAAGTGGAAATGTAGCATCCCAAACACTGGACCACCAGGGAAGTCCCCTGTTTGTATTTCTTAAACAATAAATGAAATAACATGCAGCTACTAGACTGTTTTAAATCACCTAATTGGCTGGCACTGCAAGTTTATTAGCTGGCTTAGAACACGGCCAACCTGGCATGTAGCAGGAGTAGTTGAAGCTACTATCAGACAGTAAAGAATCCGCCTGCAATGTGGGAGACCTGGGTTCAATCCCTGGGTTGGAAAGATCCCTTGGAGGAGGGCATGGCAACCCATTCCAGTATTCTTGCCTGGAGAATCCCCATGGACAGAGGAGCTTGATGGGCTATGGTCCACGGGGTTGCAAAGAGTGGGATATGACTAGTGACTAAGCACGTTAGTGTTTAGCACTTGGTAAGCACTTATCAAGCGGCAGTTTTTGTTGTGAAGACTTCTCAGGGGCCTTCTCCTGCCTCTGCTTTGGAGATCTATGCCTGTGAGGCACTGTCTGTTTCCCTGCGGGGATTTGTCGTAATCATCCAGGGGGAGAGCTTCCCCATTTTTCTTTCAGTCTTCCCCACCTCCAAGACCTTTCCAGGGATGTCTACACACACAGGCACACACACACACACACACACACAGGTGCAGACTTTCTTGATGTCCAGTCCTCCAACACATCCTGTCACTCCCGTGGTTCCAGTCCCCAGTCACTTCGTCCCACACTGAGTCCACCTGGCCTGGGCTTGGGGATTCCTCGTTCTCGGCTTTACGCCCAGGCCCTGCGCTTCTGAGGCTTGATCCCCGATGCTCAGACAGATGGAATGTTGCCAGCAGGGCCTGTTTGCAAGCTGCCAAAAGGATGCCCAGAGAGGCCTTTACTCTGACAAATTCACTCCTGGGGCCCCCAGGTCTATCCTCAGCCTGGCAGCTGGTGGAGAGAAGATGGCATCTCAACTGTGGACTTGGACGACTCAATTCTTCAGGGGGCCAAAGTACACACCGGATGCCACATTTCAATGGCCTTTAGCAGCGTGAGAACTGTTACTCTTTCGGTGAGTATCTGGATCAGTCACTTTGGCTGAGGAAGGGGAGATGCCAGGGACATGGTTAAACATTGGAGGAACTGAACAGCTTTACTGGGGTCTTAAACAGGAACCTGGGGGAAAGGGACCCCCCCATAAGAGAGGAGAAGACAGGAGGGAAGATCAGAAAAATGATAAGGGGCCAGAACAAAATAGCAGGAGCCTCTGCCTGGGAGGTGTGTGTCCAGTGAGAAATCCCCAGTGGCAGGGACAAAGGACCCTTTTTAAAATGAGGTAAAGTATACATGGCTTTCCCGATGGCTCATCAGGTAGACACAGGAGATGTGGGTTCAATCCCTGGATCAGGAAGATTCCCCTGGAGGAGGAAATGGCAATCTACAAAATACACATAACATAAAATTTATGTTTTTAACCATTTCTAGGTGTACATCCTCCTTGTTTAGAGCCATCACCCCATTCCATCTTCAGAATTCATCTTCCCCAAACAAAACTCTGTACCAGTTAAACAGTAACTTTCCGTTCCTCCAGCCTCTGGCAACCACCATTCTATTTTCTGTCTATGTGACTGTTCTCAGTGCCTCATATAAGCGGAAACATACTGTGTTATGTTTGGCTTATTTCACTTAGCACACTGTCCTCAAGGTTAATCCATGGCGCAGCATGTGTCAGAATAGTCTTCCTTTTTAAGGCTGAATAACATTCCATTGTATTGTTGTTGTTGTTCAGTCTCTAAGTTGTGTGCGACTCTTTGCGACCCCACAAACTGCAGCACACCACGCTTCCCGGTCCTTCACCAGTATAACCTCATTTTGTTTATCCATTCACCCATCAGTAAACACTTGGGCTGCTTCCATCTTTTGGCTGTTATGATTAATGCTGCTATGAACATGGGTATACACATATCTCTTTGAAACCCTGCTTTCAATTCTTTTAGGTATCCACCTAGAAGTGGAATTGCTGCATCATATGGCAATTCTACTTTTAATTTTTGAGGACTGATACACTATTGTCTACAGTGGCTGTGTTAGGGGAAGCACACTGCCTGAAACTGCCCACCCTGGCCAGGCACACTAGTAACCATTTGCATGAGTTGTTTTACGACAGGAGGTCCTGGTAAGGAACATGGAACTAATAAGCCACCAGCAACCGGAAGAGTTCAGGAAAGGTCAAAAGGAGACACTACGTGTCCGACCACCTCCCTGAATCCTTCTCGCTGGCATCCATCTTGGCTGAGTGATGCGTGTGCCACCAGGAAGNCACCAGGAAGGACTCTGAGTCAGAACGATCGGCTAAAGACAACCTGGAAACTAATCCCATCAACATAAAACCCATGATTGCGGGCCACGTTGCAAACAGTCCTCCTGGGTTTCCTTACCCCACTGCTTTCTGCCCGGGCACCCCTTCCCAATAAAATCTCTTGCTTTGTCAGCCCATGTGTCTCTTTGGACAATTCGTTTCTGAGTGTTAGACAAGAGCCCACTTCCGGGCCCTGGAAGGGGTCCCCCCTCCTGCAACAGCTGTATCATTTTACATTCTCACCAACGGTGTGTTAAAGTTCCGATTTCTGAAAAGACAACCTACTAAATGGGAGAAAACATTTGCAAATGATATAACCAAATAGAGTTAATATTAAATGTACATAAAGAGCTTATACACCTCAACATAAAAGACTCCCAAACAACCCCATTGAAATATGGGTGGAAGATCTGAATAGACAGTTTTCCAAAGAAGACTTACAGATGGCCAACAGGCACATGAAAAGATGCCTAACATCATTAATCATCAGAGAAATGCACATTAAAGCCACAATGAGATATCACCAAACATCTGTCAGAATGGTTATCATCAAAAAGACACAAATAAATGGTGAGGATGTGGAGAAAGGGAATCCTCATACACCAGTGGTGGGGCGTATAAATTAGTGTAGTCACTGCAGAAACCAACACGGAGGTTTCTCAGAAAACTAAAACTAGAACCGCCAAACGACCCAGCAATCTCACTCCTAGGTGTCCCTCCCCCCAAAATTAAAACACTAATCTGAAAAAGCACACACACCATCATGTTCACGGTAGCATCATTTATAACTGCCGAGATATAGAAGCAACCCAGGCGTCCATTAACAGATGAATGGGTAAAGAAGATGTAGGATAAAACAACAACATAATAAAAAGGAAAGAGAAGTTGCCAGTTGCAACAACATGGTTGGACCTATAGGGTATTCTGCTAGGTGAAATAAGTCAGGCGATCTCATTTATATGTGTATCTAATAAATAAACTAGTGAATATAACAAAAGCCCATGCTCTGCAATAAGAGGAGCTACTGAGAGTGAGTAGCACCCACTCGCTGAAACTAGAGAAAACCCCTCACAGCAACGAAGACCCGGCACTGCCAAAAATAAATAAATAAATAAAATTTATTAAAAAATATTGTGAATCACTATGTTGGGCATCTGAAGCTTATATAATATTTTACAGCA
>SJYQ01050317.1:0-11197 GCA_006410935.1 Redunca redunca
TCTTGCTATTCTATTTTCTTTCTATTCAAACTGAAATTTCCTTAATTGGATTCTATAGAAGATATTATTTAAGGTAAGATTTGGTAGTTTGATCAGTTTTGTGTCTTTAAAAACATTTATAACAAAGTCTAGGTGATATTCTAGCTAATCCTTTAGAAGAGATTGCCTTCAAATTGTTTTATTTAGTAATTATTTTGTCCAGAGGTACATTTGTGGGTTTTTCTGGTTTATTTATTTTGTGATTTCTGTTATAATTTTCCATAGTACTCTGAAGTGCATCATAAGTTTTAGCTGGAACATTCTTAAGTATATTTTATTTTTGTGGTCATTTCAGGTAGAAAAATATTAAACTTGGTATTTTCTAATGTTTCATAAGTCTTTTCATATCACTGTGAATCTAAACTATTTTCCTAATATGTGAGTCCAGAAATCTAGTGAAAGAAACATGATTCTTCTAGTTAGCAAGATGTGTGACTTAAATCTTAAATATCTACTAGACCTGGCATTTGAGGATAGTAATCAACATTTATTAATTTGAGAGATTTTGGAGGGGGTCTTGTTTTTGTAGGAGAAAAATATCTTAATGATAATAGTAATAAAAGCAAAATAAGAAGCTAATATTGAAAACTCCAAGATAACTTTTAAAGGGTATGGGACTTCATAAAAAATGGGTGAACTATAATTAAAACTAAAATTAGCTAGGAAGATTTACTTTAGACTTTGCTCTGGTGTGCAGTTATGTGAAATGTTGTTTGGAGAGGACACTTGTATTTGTGGTAGACATTATTTTGTTTATTCAGTGAATATTCAACAATTAGAAAGTGCCAGATGGTCTTTTTGGTGATCAAGGCTCAGCAGTTCCCTCAAGAGACAAAGTTCTTGCCCTCATGAAGCTTTCACTCTAGTGGGGAAAGACAAGTAGCACATCCACAAAGACTGTTTCAGATGTTAATAAGTACTATAAAGATAATAAAACAGTGTTATGGAGGCCTGGCGTGCTGCGATTCAGGGGGTCACAAAGAGTCAGACACGACTGAGCAACTGAGCTGAACTGAACTGATGGAGAGTGAAGGGATTAAGGGTGCTCAGATAGCACTTAAGATATACCCAATGTTAACACTGAATACTATAGTGAGTTACAAAATCTTTATCTAGGTAAAATCTTTTGATACTTCTTAAACAATAATTCTGACTTCCATGTTTGAATAATAAGATGATAAAATTCAGTATTACTTACATTAAAGTGTTTCATTTTTAACTGGAATAATTTAGATTTCTTTTCGATATGATCAGACCAGAAAAATATTCTCATGGAAGCAATTCTACATCTGCATCTTTTGCTTGAAGCTTAATTGTTATGAGCTATTTTACAATAATTTGATATACCATGGTCATCTCTTTTAAAAGTTATTTTTTACCATTCATACATCATTCTAGTGGGTATCCAATTATTTTCAGACATCTTAAAGTGTTTGGTTCTTTCTGTGTTTCATCTACTCAGACTTAATTCAGGAGGAGCTTCATCCAGCTGTTTTGTTTATTTGTTCCCCAATTACATGTATGAGATTTCAGAATTTATGAGACTACAGGTCAAGTGAAAGGTCACAATGGAGAGGTCAAGTGAGAAGCTAGAATTTGCAAAACCAAAGAAATGACAGGACAGTGCCAAATGAAAGGTCGAAAGTCAAGTGACAGACTCAGTGTAGACAAAAGCAAGTGGTGTGTTTGTTGAATGTCTGAGCACAGTGAAGTATCTCAATATTCATGCACACAAAGTCAAAGGTTCTTAACCTTGGAATTCACAATTAATGATCACGTGCCACTTGTTATTATACAAGTATATGCCATTTATTCACAGAGAAAAACACCGGTACATAAAGTAAAAATGTGTTTTCATTCATTCATTATCACCCATCAGGGTTACCCTTTTCCTATGATAGCTCTTTGAGATACAGAGCACTCAATGTGGAAAATTCTGAATGGCTTTTTTTTTTTTTTTTTTTTTTTTTTTGATCAGTATAGGAAACTAGCTCTGATCATCTGAAATGTGAAAAAGCTTACTTAAATTCACTCTGGTAGTGAATTTCTTCTCTTATAGACTTCTGATTGATACTCCCATGTGGTTTTACTTCTCTACTTTATTCATTCATTTCTCCATTCACTCATTTATTTAACTAATATTCACTGAAAGCCAAGTCATCTTGGTAACTTATACTGAAAACTCTAAGAAAAAATTTACTTGTGAAGAGAAGTCTCTGGTTGAAATATTATGGCTGGAGAAGAATATCCAGATTTTATGTACTTGCTTGGAATTTCTTGATAGTACTTATTTTTTAAGCAAAACGGTTTGGTACTAGGACCTATGAGAGAGAGAGAGTAAATTTTTGTAATATTTGGGGGAACTGAGAATGAAGATATAAAAGGTCTCTGTTTTACATGACTAGGACATATATTATTATATTAATTCATGTGTTCTTTCTAGAAGCAAAGTTAATATTTTCCTATTTCTGCTCTGGTAACAGAAACATAGCAATCTGCAGTTCTAATTTAGATATGTTGTCATTTATCTATAGAACCTATCGCTTTATTTTTGAGGATTAGTAAACACTATTAATATACTTGAGAGTTGTGTGTGTATGTGTGTGTGCATTTGTCATTAACAATAAATGGTTCCTTGGGGTTTGGGGCATTTTGTCAGTGATTTGTTTTATAGGTCAAACAAAGTGACCATTCTTCAAAAGCTAAGTATTTAAGGGGAGTCCCTGTATTCTAGAAATAAAAGGCAATCTTTTTTTGAAAAACTCAAAAAATAAATTAATATGTTAGGGATCTCTAGCTCTAAAAGAAAAATTCACCATAAGAGAATTTGGTTTATGTAGAGCCCTATGTTTTTTTCTGATAGAGCACATTAGGCTGGTAGGTTATTTACAGGTAAAAATCTTATTGATGATAATAGAAGTCAGTGGAAAGTGAGTGAGAGTTTAGTCTCTACCAAACTATAAAATCAGGCTTTAAATCATAGAATAAGTACTATCATTGTCCAAAGCAGTGTTTATTTTTCCTAAGTTTTGCCTTTCATATCACTCTCATAAATTTTTTTTAATATATACTTTGAAAAGTTAAGGGCAAGCCCTGAAGGGTGAAATATTGCAAACCAATTAAAAACAACTGAAGTGAGATTCTAAAATACAGGAGTTTTCCAACTCATGAACAATATTTAGAGAGCTGGTTAATTTTAATTCCTCTGGGAACCATAAGTCTGGGCATTAATAGGCTTAGAGTGATAAAAACGCCCATATACTATGCACATATAGATGGCATTGTCAAAAAAGAAGCAATTAGTGGCAAAGAAAGCATAAGTATGTACACATATGGTGAGCAGGTTGAAATGTGAAATACGGCCAGAAATAAGAGCCAATGACAAAAAAGAAGTGCAAGTTGGGCTACTGTTTTAACTTACTCACACAATGGCAAATAAATGATTTGCACACGGACAGATCAACTTAACGATTACAAATAACAAAAGGAGTTTTCATACATTTCTTAGAATTTTTTTTTAACCAACATAGGATCTACAGTATGTGGATTCGTTCTTCTCCTTCACTTTCCTTTCTCTTTTTTGCCTTTCTTTCTTTTACTTTTTTTTCTTTGCCTTTTCTCCTTGTTTTCCTCCTGAATTGCTTTTATATCTCTTATCTCTAGCCTTCCTTCTTTCACTTCCCATCATTTTCTCAATGACATAATTGCCTGAATTGATAGTTTAATTCAGTTTGCTTAAATGAAAGATACTGAAGACTGTTGATGGAATCAAACATGCTGATTTTTCTCTCAGGCAAAAGAAGGCAGCAGAGAAGGTGCTAGGTGACTCGACATCTTTCTCAATGGTTATCATTTGGAGGTACCCCTTGGGGGATGGGGAATGCACATCTTCATAAACCCCTTATTTTAGGGCCTCTGTGTCCACCCCCAAAATCTGTCTCATCCTTTTCTTTGTAGAAAATTACACCACAAACACATTTCTATAGGAAATTAACCCGAAGGGACACATTTACACTTTGGTTTTTAAAAGTTACACAGCTGTCACTATAAAGTGTAACAGACAGTTTGTAACCTTATCTACCACGGTATAGATTCTGTGTCACTTTCAAGAGAAATAAGTGGATGTGAAAGGGAAATGCATTTAAAGATCTGATAACCAGCAACACATATTTTACTCTTCCAAAGTCAGGAAATTAGGGGATATGCACAGGTTCATTTCCAGCATGAAAATCATATTACTGTGACTAATTTAGGTGGAGAGTGCACTTTACAATGGAAGGCACTGTAGTATGGAAGAAATAGGGATAACTTTTAGTATTATTCTCTATCTTAAACCTGTTTATTTTGGCTATGATTCTTTTGGGAGTGGGAATGTCATCTTTCTCAAAATCCAATTGCTAAAAGCTGGTCTTACTGGCAGAGACATAAAAAGACAGTCAGGGGAGGTTCAGAGAGCACTGCAATTAGTTCTGTGTGTATGGAACTGCTTATCTGCCCACAAGTGGGTCTGAGGAAACTCTGCTTAGTATTTATTAGGAATTGAATTTATATGAGAAAAAAACAGATGCTCAATTTTGCTACCTTTCCTTTTAAAGTTTAATGTGCTGTAAAATCCAAGGATCTGTACAATTAAGAAGGTGCTCTACCCTTTCACGTGTGCCAAATGCCTCTCACCTCCCTTTTTTGCAGATGCTCTCCTGTTTCTACAAAGCATGCAATAGTAAGTCCATCTCCAGATGAGAGTCCCAATTCCAGATGACCCAGGTTGCATAATTTAGGCAGAATAACCTGAAGAGTTATCACATGTGATAGCTGGAATCATTTTCTGTATTCTCCAGTGTTGGTTCAGGATGGTACACTGGGTTAGGGATCCAGGTACCATAAAGAGTATCCTTCAAAGACAGCTCCAGGGTGCCCCACAGTAATTGAAGTGGAGGAGAACCAGTATCAGACGTCAGTATCTTTCGTTTGGATTTGGAAACAGGAAATGATTTGGCATTTCTAATCTCAACTGGGAGACAAGCCCTGACTCCACAGTTACAGAGCATAATTACTCCAAGCTCAGTCTACGAAGAACCCCCAACTGCTTGTTGAGGACCTGCCAGGAAACTGATCTGGGTGAATGGTCTGGAAGAGAACATGAGGTGACAAGAGGCTGAGATGCCATTTTCAAGTAAACCTACATGAAAGGGCTGCTTAGAAAGGTAGAGGTTGTTAAAATCAGCTTGGCACAGGGACTTGCTAGAGTTTCAGCTGAGAAAAACTGGCAGCATACAGTGTTTGGGGCCTGAATCAAATATTCACTGAAGCTTTGAATTGTGTGGTTAATACATATCTTCTCAAGAATTTGATTTTTATAAATTCTCATTTCCAAACCACACCATAAACATTGTTGAGAATGATATATATACATATATATGTTTTTCAAATAGTTACTGGATTTCTGTGTAAATGGGACCATGGTCCCCTAGACTCCTCTGTGACTCACTTTCTCCTGCAAATGTATTACTGTCTACTGATATGCCTGATGTTATTCTCTCCAGATTTATAGCTCTCTGTGTGATTCTTATGCCAGTTGCAATACTTAAGTTCTCTGAAGATTCCCGCCCCATCTTTTTTTGCTTTTTTTTTTTAAAAGATCAATCTTTCAGCTATTAAATTGGCTCCCAACAAAAGCTTTTGTTGTGGTTTGCTTATATCATGCTTGGAAGGATGGCAAATAACAGGTTACAGTAGTAGAGCTGGAAAATTTCAAAAGACATGATTCTTGTGTCCAAGCCTTTTATCACTTTGTTGCAGAATAGCCTCAAAATGGCAGTTTGGGGTATAGTCTTTTAAAAAGCCCACCAGAATTTGAAATAACTCTAAAAGGTGAATCCAAAAGAAAAATGAGAAATTCACAGAACTTCTGGAACTGAATTTCTTTTCATACGACCAGAGAAGAGGAACAACTTTAAATCTCTTCTGGGATCTAGTTATAGTGGCCTCTCATTTTACCTGGGTACACACTGGGTTGGGGGCAGTGTCATCAACAAATTCAAGGGTACCATGCATGGTGGGCTCGGGCTCCTCTGCACTGTGTAAGAATGGCTTTAAGGTGGCATCATCTGGTGTCAAACTTTGAATGCCAGAAAGCCAGGAATAACCACTTAGAATGAAAAAGACCCCTTTTTTCTGAACTTTGAGACACTGTTCAAACTAGACCAAATCTGTAGGAGAAACACATGTGCATATCATTTCATTAAGCAAACGATAAAAAATATAGGGAGTACTTGCTCTAAGGCAGCAGTCCCCAACCTTTTTGTCACCAGGGGCCAATATTGTGGAAGACAGTTTTTCCACAGACCGGGGTGGGGTTGGTTTGGGGATAATTCAAGTGCATCACGTTTATTGTACACTTTATTTCTATTATTATTACATCAGCTTCACCTTAGATCATCAGGCGTTAGATCTTGGAGGGGGGGGGGATCCCTGCTCTAAGGAACAATATCCAAATTCCTTCCCCAGTTTGGGGCCATACCTGATTTGTCTTTTTACTACTTGATCTCCCCTTACTCATTTTATGAACTCCAACCACACAGGCTTCCTTTCTGTTTCTTAAAGATTTCTCTTTCTGGAGCACCTCTTCCAGCTTCAGGTCTTGGCTCAAATATCACTCCTCAGTAGAAGACTTTTCTGACCACAACTGTCCAAAGTTTCCTACTTCTGTTTCTCTGAATCACATCATCCTGTTTGTTTTATTTTCTTTATGGCAGTCACCATGGGCCACAAGTATCTTGCTAGCTTATTTATGTATTTCCCTGTTATAGTGTGTTCCTCGCCTCCTGGCCACCCAGAATATAAACCTCTGAAAGGCAGGGTTTACTTCCTCATCCCTAATACTTAGCCTGGTTCAAGTGGGTGCTCAATAAATTTTATTTTGAATAAATGAATGGATGAATGATAAAGTGATTAAATGAAAGAATGAACAAAATACATACATTAGTGCATGGGTTATGTTTCTTTTGAGAAACTTCCAATCTGATTCAATAGACACAACAAAGGGAAAATAGGCATCTACAATTGAGAGAAATCTGAGAGATCAAGACAGTAGATGTAATAACATCTGGAACTGTGAGAGAGACCATTTCAGCCAATAATATTTGGAACACTTTTAGAAAGGAAGTATTTCTTATGAGGCAATGAAGGATAGGGGAAGGAAAGAAATTTAAAGAAAATGCCTGTGAACAGTGGTAAGATAAAAGTTTCAAAGACAAGTTAAAATTTAAGTTAAATAAATATATAGTTCAGTTCAGTTCAGTCGCTCAGTCGTGTCTGACTCCTTGCGACCCCATGAATCACAGCCTGCCAGGCCTCCCTGTCCATCACCAGCTCCCAGAGTTCACTCAGACTCACATCCATCGAGTCAGTGATGCCATCCAGCCATCTCATCCTCACATCCATCGAGTCAGTGATGCCATCCAGCCATCTCATCCTCTGTTGTATCCAACTCTCTTTGCAACCCCAACCCCACAGATTGTAGCCCACAAGGCTCCTCTGTCCATGGGCTTTCCTAAGCAAGAAAACTGAAGTGGGTTGCCATTTCCTTCTCCAGGAGATCTTCCTGATCCTGGGATTGAACCTGCATCTCTTACATCTTCTGCATTGGCAGGCGGATTCTTTACCACTGGAACCACCCAGGAAGCCCTATATTGTTTATACTGCTATAGATAGAAACAAATGTATGCACTTGGTGGGGGAAATCATGGAAGAGCCTGTAGGGAAGAAGGCCATTGAAGAGAGTTCGGTATATGTCAGCACTGTCCTTGTTTGTTGTGAAAGTGAGCAAATGATTGGCCATTACAATGACCAAGCAGGAAATAAAATTATGTCTAGGGGAAAAGTTACACTGTGGATCCTAAAAGGTAAAACTCCCACTTTATTTTTTCAGCAAAACCCTTGAGGCCAAACCAATCAGTCTCAGTAATGTGGGTTCTTTCAGAGCAGGATTTAACTATTTCAGAAAAGAGCTTAATGGGTGATTTGAACCTGGGTCTCCTGCCTTACAGTCATATACGTTACTGTCTGAGCCACTAGGGAAGCCCTTGGTGTTTCTGAGGAGAAACCTTAATTTCGCGCCTGATCCTTAATAGATGTTCATTAAACAGCTTTTGAATGACTGAATTAAAAATTTAAGTAGTAACAAATTGATATCTTGATAATCACCCAAACTTCCTTTAGGAAGACTGGTCTATTTATAACATCCCCCATGAAGACAACCTTTGACCTGGTTTCCCAAAGAAAAGCAAATTGTCCCCTGTGTAAAGTAGGATCACTACATCATCATATCATTAAGGAGGCAAGATGCTTCCTATCCCATTTCTCAAGAAAGGAAAAACTGGTATCCTTGATAAAGGGAGCCAGCAAGACAGAATTTTTTTTTCTTTTTTTGTATTTTTGGCACTAACAGAGAAATTCAGAAAAAGGCCAAGATGGCATATTTAAGCAACAAAGGTCTGGTCTGGGGGAAGTTAGTGAGTATGTAAAATAGTCGCTTCTGAGAAGAAGTAGCTGCCTTAAGACATCTGAGAAATTTTCTGTGAAACGAGGGGTAAATTCAAAGAAAACATTTGTGTATTCAAGTATAACCTAAAAAAAGGCCCCTGAAGTAATTTTCCCTTGACATAAAAGGCTGTGGAGTGGAAGAAGATAACTCAGAAATGTAATTAAGTTGAGCTCTTTGGCAGTTTTTAATCTTCTTTTATTTGGATTTTTCTTTGTTTAGTTCTATCATATCTAATCCCATGTTTCACAAATATTTTTGATCACATGAGATTATAACATGAAAAGAATTCATAGCTGAAGGAAGAGAGAATCAATACAATTAATTAGAAAATAGTCTCATGTTTGTGGGATTTAAAGCACAACAGTGCCTGATTGTAGAGGCTTCTAGATATATAGAATTTCATACTCATGGGTCTTGTCAACAGGGCATAGATCAGAGTAGTGGCCTCAGCCAAGCTACTTAGAGGCCTAGCTTTAAAAAAACAAAAAAAAAAACAAACCTTCAGAAAATAGTTCAGTACAATTTTGTTATAAAGCTCATTTACAGGAAGTTATTCACATGTACTTATCAAATTTGATCCTGATAATACATGAAAACATAGAACTAAATAAACTATGCACAATAAATGCAAGGCAGATTCTATACAAAGAAGCAAAACAAATTGTTAAGTAGAATATGTTCATGTTGAAAGAACTAAGATTCAAAGAAGACAGGGCACTTTCTTATAACGCCATGGTAAAGACAACACTAACTGCCGTATTTTTCACCTGCAACAAGATTAACTACCAATCAAGAGCACTGCTATGACAGCCACATGGAGAAAGACCACACTGTACATATAAAATGCTTCATGCAAATACATACAGTAACTGGGTCCAAAGATCGTTTCCAATGCCATGTTGAGTATGACCGTTTTCTGCTAGGAAAGGCTGTCATAATAATGACCTACACGAGGGGTCCAGAAGCTGCAGAGAGCGGCAGAAATAGAATCTACATCCAGGCCGCAGTCAGCTCTGGGGGCCACTTTCACCTCTAAGGATGCACAGCTGACTTCCTGTCTGGTTATCACCACTGACCTGGGGTAGCAACGTCAGGCTTTCAGTGGATTCAGGATGAAGCCTCTCCTGTTTCTGGAAATCCTGAAGGCCAAACAGGAGGTTGCTGTTATTCAGTTGGTCAGTCGTGCCCGACTCTTTGTAACCCCATGGATTGCAGCATGCCAGGCTTCCCTGGCCTTCACTGTCTCCCAGAGTCTGCTCAAACTCATGTCCATCGAGTCAGTGATGCCATTCAATCTTTTCATCCTCTGTCATCCCCTTCTCCTCCTGCCTTCAGTCTTTCCCAGCATCAGGGTCTTTTCCAATGAGTCAAGTCTTCACAACAAGTTGCCAAAGTACTGGAGCTTCAGCTTCAGCATCAAGTCCTTCCAGTGAGTATTCAGGGTTGATTTCCTTTAGGATTGACTGATTGGATCTCCGTGTTGTCCAAGGGACTCTCAAGAGTCTTCTGCAGCCCAACAGCCAATTGGAAAACATAATTACTGAGCTTTTGGTTTCAGAGTTTTAAGTTAAGATGCTATTGTGGTTTCTTTACTGTCTTGTGACTGCCTCTTCACTAGCTTGTTTGGGTGGCCACTAACCATCTCACAGACAGGAATGGCACTTTCCAGCTAAGCATGTAATATTTTCTGGTGGCCTCAGGAAACTCTTCAGCTTCCTTGTAAGGGGTTGGCAAGGCTGGCAGTTTCTTTCACAAGCAGAGCAGATTTTTATGGTACCCCTCTGGAAGATTTTACTCTAAGTGACGGACCACTAACCAGAAAGCCAGAACCAGAGTCTGCAAGCCAGTACTGTTAATGCTCATGTATATGTGAGTTTGAAAAGCTTGGACCGTGGAATCGGCATGTCTTCTATTAAGTGATTTTGTGTTTTATTTTAAAAACATTGAATAGCATCTTCACTGTGTCTGATGTTGTCATACCCAGCGAGCCAAAATATTAATACATGGTGTGAGCTTCAAGAGTGGCCCAGTTTGGAATTTAAAAAGTGCGTCTGAGTTAAGAGCATAAAAAAACCTTAAACTTTTAAAACTGCAGACTATTGTATCCCTCTAACTCCAGAACAGCTCTGTCTAATGCTGTCCAACTTGGCAATAAAAACAAAATGAAGAAAGCCGAAACACTTTTAGACTCACACCAAGTATGCAGTATTTCAGCCTGACAGGATTACTCCTTGGCTGGAATGACTTATGTTGGAAAGGGAAGTTTGCGTGGAAATGCCTTTGAGGTTAATTGTCATGTCATTAGCGTGATGCTATAATCACATCTCTGAATTTCCTTCATAAATTTCTTTTCTATTTTTACCCTGTTTTTATTTTTAATATACTACTTTCTTGAAAAAGTCTACTGTAGTCTTGTAAAAATACACCCCTGTTTTTTTCTTTAAACCTCTTGAAAAACTGGCCTGTGCATAAATTATACTGTATAGGAGCAGGGTAATCTGTCCTCTTCTACTTTTCAGTTCCTTTTTATTCCTTGATCATAACATCCTCCTGGGTAATGAGTGACTTTAAATGATCAAATGTAAGTGGTAGCAGGTATTGCACTGAGGTTAG